>JAJIYU010016502.1:0-12191 GCA_030144865.1 Tinospora cordifolia | reverse complement strand
CATATTTCCAGATTTCATAATAATTTCCAGATTTCAGATATTTAGTTTCCTAAAAGTAATATTTTGATTTCTAAAGCATGAGGAATTCTAAAATATTTCTAAAACACCTCATGCACCAACAATGCCAATTAATCACATTTTCTAACAAAATGCATGTGAATGCAAGAAATAATTTCCTTTATGCTCATGTGAGATTATGAGTCGAAACATGAGATAAATGAACAATGCATGAACTTAAAGCATTCTCATTTCTTTGTGTGCCAAGTTTTTGAACAGTAAAACTTATCACAGCTTGGGAATGCCAAAAAGAAAAAGGTTTGCCCTAGTGTAACGTTGAAAGAGAGAGAGAGAGAGAGAGAGAGAGAGAGAGAGAGAGAGAGAGAGAGGAATTATGAGCAACCATAATAAAACCTACAGTTGATCATTAATCATTAAAATGAGACACAACACCAAAAGTGAAACTATGATTTGAACAAAAAATGTAAATAAAGAGAATGTAGCAATAGTTAACTACGCATGCTAATGAACAATGCATCGAAATCACATTAAAGGAAACATATAGTCTGGCTAAACTTTCTGATAAGGATGCAAATCGGTTGGTCAAGGTTGACTTTGGAATGCACAGTATTTCGCTTGAATTAGCCCCTGTAACCTTTTCCTAGTAAAATTGCCTACACAAAGTTTTGAATTGATTACACTCCTATGCTCAGATAGACATACTCAAGGTCTTGTTTAAAGACAACAAATCACAGGTGGGATTGAGAAAACAATTGAACAAACACAAACAAATAATATCCACAAAGAAGTCAGGGAAATTCCTGTAGTATCAATTGATATTGAGTATTGGATTATCTGAATGATCCCCCAAATGGTGATCTTTGAGCGAATTAATCAGCTAACTAAGACGTAATAGTGCTCATAAGAAATGAATAAAAATATATGCTCAAAAGAGTTAGCTGAGATTCTTATTTGTAAGACATATAATATGAGATAAACTATAATCATCTAGGTTATTCTTAGCACATTTTGTCCAGAAATAAAAGTTCAAAAGAATAGGAAGTTCAATGCTCAAAGAACAAATGCTCAATCTGCAGCAGTACATGGTAATCGCAAAGTAATAGCAGAATCTACGTGCGGATTCAACATTTAGGTCTTTTGCAGCGGTCTCGGATTGTGTAAGAAATTGAACTGTTCTAAGAAACGAAGATATAGAGTATTTCAATTGTATCTAAACAAGGCACACCGAGTTTGCGAATTTATAGCAAGAATGTTGAGTTGAGTTGATGATTATCGCCAAAAAATATATAACTACACGAAATTGCTTGCACATAGAAATTGCGACAGTGAATATTGGGTGTCACCTGACCTGAGAATCAAGACGAAATGCTGAAACAGATTAGGGAAGACGCAGAACAGCTAGAGTTGACGCTAGCGTTCTAAAAGAAACAGAACTCGGTGAAGGTATGAGAAACCAGGGAGATCGAAGCTTCGAAACGATCCACGATCCGGGGGGCGATGTAATTTTGCTGAACTTTCTGGCAAGTTTACTTTTTCCGCAATTTTCTTCAACTGAAAATTTAGGAACAGGTTGGTAATTAACCAAACTTAAAATGGGAATCTAAACCTACATTTGCTTTGTAATTTGGATATAATTTTTGTTTGTTTGATAATTTAGAAACGTTGAAAACGCATTTGGGTTTGTTAATATTCGAAAACAGTTTTTTTCTTGATTTATCAAGAAAGCATGTTGTTTTCAAGAAATAATAAAAACATTATTTTTTTAAAAAAAATTAAAGATTAGATCCCATAATATTTGAGAGTTGGGGTAGAGGTTTCAAAAATTAGATATTAATTCAAAATTTAATCAACCCCTTAAATTAAAATTTTGATTTTTGAATTTATCGTTAATACTAAAATATTCAAATACCCGTAACTTTTTTTAACTTTAATTTGAGTTGGTCAATACGCATTAAAAAAATGATTAAAATACATTTTTCAACATATATTGAACCGCTCAAATTTGAGTTAAAAATAAAAAAATTTATGGTCATTTAAGATTGTAATTAATTAATTAATTAATAGAATAGAATAGGTGTATTGTGATTAATAATTTTAAATGATTATACCTTTTTCATTTTAACTTCAATTTAAGTGATTCAAAATATATTAAAAATAAAATAAAAGATATTTTCAATAAATCATAAAGTGTTCAAATTGGAGTTAAAACAACAAAGTTAAGACTATTTGAAGTTTAACTACAAGGTGAACTAATACACTGATTGGTGAATTAATATGTTGATTAGTATATTAATTTATTGATTTGTTAATTACTTAACTCTAACCTCAAATAATCATTACTTCTTCATTTTAACTCTTATTTAAACAATTTAATATACGTAAAAAATGTCTTTTTTGTCATTTTTAGTACATCTTAAATTATTCAAATCAAAATAAAAATAAAAAATTATCATTATTTGAATATTTTGTTATTTGTTTTGTACAAAGAAGGTAAAATTAAAAATATTTTTTTATTTAACAAATTGATTAGATTAGAACCCATTCTATAATGTTTAAAACCAGAATACCTCTACTCTAATTCTCATATATTACAAAACCTAATCTTTAAAAATCTAGTTTTTAAATTGATAAAACCTCCAAATGAGGACCCATTTAATGTTTAAACCTTACCTTGACTAAGTTTTAGGTTGGAGAGGTACCAAATATCAAAAGAATTAGTATTGGCCTAAAAGGGCAAAGGTCAAAAAGTAGACTGATTGTTTACTTTGCACCTTCTTTCAAACTAAGACTGCTACTCTTATTAACGTTTTTAAGCCTATGTGATATATGTATATATTTTTTTGGTTTCTTGTGGGATATCTCGAGGCCAACTTAACGCACATCTTGATACTAAATCTTCATTCGACCCATAATCGCTCTCAAATTTCATAAGGCTAGACCTTTCGACGATAGTTTTTTGTATTCACGAGACTCAAAATTGAGACCTCTCTTAAACGGAACGGCGAACGGACCACTGAACCAATTGCTTGTTGGTAAGATATATATATATATATACCTTTTGTAATTTTTGCTTAGTATTCTATGAGGATTTCCAAAGGAAAATGTAATTTAATAATGTATTTAGCTTTTGATAACAATGAACCTGAATAGAATGAAATATCTACTAATAAGCAAACTGTAATTTCCTTTTCTCTTTTCATATATATATATATATATATTAACCTCTTGCTTTCATTATTTATTCATTTAGGAAAGAGTTTTTTAAAACATATTTGGGAAAGAGTTAAAAATTTACTAATTACAAGGAATTTGAAACAAAAAGGTTTTCAACTTGCAAGTTTTGTTACTTCATCTTCTTAGATTGCCTAAACCATATCTGTTCGCGAGCAAAAGTTAAAAATACAATCTTATTAACTTTATTTGTGAATAAATAATAAATATTTATTTATTTATTTATTTTTATGTAGCCTGCTACCTATTGATGTTTATCAAACCAACCAACCTTATTCAACAAACTAAACTACACATTCTAGATTTATTTAAGGTTAGTTAAATAGTTTATTTGAATTGGATCAGGTTTTAAGACATTCAAAACAAAAGGTTCGGGTTGAATTGTTAAACTCATAATACTCAATTAAATCTTACCTAAATCAAAGTAAGTGTCTAGTCGTTAAAAATATTTGGTTAAAAAAAAGTAAGTTATATTTACATTTTTGATGTTTTGTTAGCAAGCAATCTACTAAAATTAAAAGATTGTGAACAATTCTTAATGTTGACATTAATACCTTATAATTCTCATATAAAAATGATGATGATTATTATAGTGTATTTTTCTTTTTATTTGGAGGATCTTCTTTTCGTTAATAATAACCCAATATACTTTAATATATTTTCAATTATATAAAAGATTATACTATGCTTACCCTGGCCATAAGTAAAATAAATATTCAAGTTAGTTGTTTATTATTATTTTAAAAAATAGAATTGTCTTCTTCTAATCTTAGGGCAAATGCTATGCGCATTTATTAGCATTGAGGTGGTGCTCAATGGAGCGCCACCTTAGCGGCAGGGCGTTGAGCGCTCAGTACAAACCGAGCGCTCAATGCCCTGAATTCTTTTTTTATTTATTTTATTTAAATTTTTTTAAAGTTGACGTGTCCGCTATACATAGCGGATGCTCTTAGAACTAATAGTTGAAAGCTATGTAAAATTATAAAGATTAAATAAACTTATCGATCCAATCAAATAAAAAAATTAAATTACTTACATTGGATTGAGTTCGGGATGAATTACATTCAATTGAGTTTCAAATTTATTAATTCAAACATTTTGAGTTGGGTTAGATTTTTACCTCAATCCAACCCCTCACTGAAATAATTCAAGGAATATATCATGTATTCATCAATCAGCCTTTTCTTTTCTTTTTTTTTTTAGCAGCAGTGTTATTTATATCTTAACCGCTAATTGAAAATTTGAAGTAAACTTGAGGAATTATAATTATTGTAATTAATTCATTATTATCTCCTTTTCTCTTATCTCTTTTCTTTTAATGACCTTATTAACTTCGGAGGCATAAGTGTAATACCCTGACTCTTGCACCTATTTACATTCGTTATAGGCGATATATATGTCTCGCAGCTTAAGATGTAATTACCTTCGTATGCAGTCACTCCTACTTTCTTTTCGAGAACTGGGATACTATTATTTTTTACATCAATCATTTAATCTCTTGGTTGCACTAGGCCATATCCCAAAGTACAAAAACTATCTTAAAACATTAATAATAACCTTGAGATTATATAATAACTAAAAAAAACTTTAATTTAATATTAAAATTTAAAATAAATTTGTGGGCCCCAAGGTCGAGTTTCAATACCTAATATTTTGCCTAGCGGCCGACCTCCAACTGATAAATAGAGCTAAATATGGTGGGTCGCATGCCCTACAACAGAAAAATAACAAATAAAGTGTATTTCTTACAATGTTTGCACCTGAGAGGCATACTACTACTGATGATTGTTTTCACATTATTTGTCAGTACAAATATCTTCAATGGTTACTTGAAAAGGAGTGAGTGGGGTGAGCTCAAGAGCCGAGTGAATCGTACGTAATATATCTCAAGCATTATTAAAGTCGAAATACAAAACATGCACCCACTTGTCAAACATTAGGTGGTTCAATAGTTCAATTGTTTTGAGTTGATGCTAAGACCAAAAGGACCTTCCTCAATATCCTCCATTAGGCCCAGAATATCGAAAGTAATGTCCACAGACTAGTTACCTATTAATAACTCTATCTTAGGAGTGAAGTCTCAACTCAAGTATTAGTCTTATCTTACAACTGCCACAGTTGCTTTAAAACCTGCCTTAGCTTGGGGACACTTACGATGAGATCATTGCCACAGTGTCAGCATCACCACGCTAGTACGTGGTTAAATCTCTTAATCGTCTTTATTTAGTGACCACTAGAATACTCATAGTATCATTATTCTAGACAAAAATAAACATCACATTTTAATAAGCTTCACAAGGTACATGTAACACCCCAACCCCTTTATCTTTAAGCAGTGTACATAACTACCATTCTCTTGATAATGGACTTAACCAAATGGCGGGTCGGGCCGATGTTACTTTACAAGTGACACTCATTTGTTCCTTTCTTTTCAATATCTCGTGCCTTTGTATAAAAATTCAAGAATATAAAATTCTCACTTTAATAAAATCAAGACAAATTAAAAGAGATAAAGAAATTCAAACTATTTTATTCATAAAAGAAAAAAAAATTGAAAGTACAAGACCTTTCAAAAAGAACTAATTATTATAGCGGAAAACTTCAAAAAATACTTTTCAGTAGAAAAGCATAAAAACTTTGGGCAACATGCCCATAAAAATTATAAAAAGTATAATAAGGTAGAAACTATCTAAGAATTATCCATGTTCAACTGCTTCATAGATTTCATGTTCTTGAAAAATAAGAAAAAAAGGAGCGAGCACATAACCCAGTGGATCCTTTTCGAACAACCATCTTTCATATTCAAATTCATAACACAATCATAATTCAAACACTTGCAATTAGTAGGCGTTTCAAACAACAATTTGTTTAAGTCGAGTATCAAACCAAAAAGACCTTTAATCCCTTGATGCTCTTAACTAAGTAAACAGGTTCCACTCGACATCAACCCGTTAGTGGCATGAGTCGGCATCAACTCGTTACACGTAGTGACTCACAAGGTATTGTGGTGCACAACCCTCTAGTACTTAGGTCTAAAAACTATATGACCTAACTCATATGAAAAGAATATCCATAGTGTCGCCTTGACTACTATGATGGCACGTGGTTATTATCACCATCGTCTTAGATTAATTCTCATATCATGATCTCATAAATAAACTTCAGAACATGAAATCAAACTAAAATTCAAAATATACAAAGTCAATTCATGAAACACTTATAAAACATGCATCATACTTTAATTTAAAAGTCTAAGCATGATACTAACATGGCATAGATGATATGATTGCTCAAACATGAATCAAAACTGAAATACTAAAATAAACATTTAAAATTCTAGAACTGAAATTGAAAATCTTTGAATTTAATGAAAAACACACAAACAATGTGCATGTCACGAATTTAAATAAGAATAAAAGGGTGTTTTAGAAATCACTTCCACCTTGTGACGTTTTCTACAAAAAATTCGGCAGCAATTCCTCCACGTAGTAGTGCTAATGAAGATCGCCCAACTTAATTCCCCAATTCGAGAGAAGAACTTATCACACACAAGTAAGAGGAAGGAAAGATGGGAAGAGGTGCCAAAAAGAAGACTTAGGAAAAATAAAAGGCAATTTCAACTCTTATTTTTGGAATGAGGGAATTGAGAGCCTAGGGGGGTTTATGTAGGTTTTCAAAGGGAGAAAAAATTGAGTTTTTCTTGGAGTAAAACACCTAAATTCTCTTTAATTTCGTACATTCTAATTTTAAGAAAAAAAATGAGTATTTTACAAATTTTTTTCGGAATTTAGAAATCAATTTTGGATTTTAGAAACTTTTTTCCAAATTTTTTGTGATTTTCTGTAATTTTTTATTTTAATTTCGGAGCATTCAATCTAGGACGTCGGATTGTCCTCAAGTTTCGCACGCAGATCTCGGATCGATCAACGAAATCAGAGCCTCAAATCTCAACGCTCGGATCATCCTCGAGTTTCGCACGCGAATGTCATTCGTGATTAACGAAAACGCTTCAGATCTTCATATCGTCGTCGAGCGTAGCACATCCGTTCGCGATCAACAAAAATGCCTTAGATTGTTGGATCGTCCTCGAGCGCAGCCCAGATCTTAGTTCGCGATCAACGAAACACGTCTGGACTGTCAGATTGACCTTGAGTGCTGTGTGCGGATCTCAGTTCGAGATCAACAAAATCACGAACACGGATCCTAGCTGCACGATCAACCTCGAGTGCAGTGTTCGGATTTTAGGATTGCCATTACGTTTTTGTGCCTGTGTTGTGCGCCGTTGGATTTGATGGATCAATCGTGGCCGTTTGTTCTTGATGATTCGGTGCATCCGAGCGTTCGGTGCAGACTTGATCGTGGCCGTGGGATCTTAGATCATGCGGATTATATGTTTTTGGCCATTGGATGAAGTTTTAAGTTTTTTTTAGCCGAATTTCTTATTTTATTTTTGTATTTTTGTCAAATCTTAATCCCAATTGACTTTCTAATCTTGTTTTCATAAAAAATTGCACGTATCATCGTATTTTTGGCTATGATATCCCATGTTATACATTATATTTATATATTTTCTCTCAAAAATCTATTAAATTGATTTTTATTCCTCATTTGGGTAAACTAGGACTTACCAAAATTTTCATCCGTCAATTCCGTATAATTTTCTAAATAAAAATTCAAATTTCATATGAATTTTTCGAGATGTTACAATACATATGACATATCTTCTAAATAATATTTGTTATTTATGAATCACACAATATGCCATCAACACTATAAAAGACAAGAAATTATCCCAACAACTGTCAAACATATCCCTACCATGCTTCTAAACATTTAGTAAAAGTAAACAATTAATCATGTTTCATATTTGGAACTAAAATAATACTAAAGGGTATGAGTATTTATCCCTGCCTCAATAGTTGACTCCGATGGAGTACTTTCACAATGTAATTCCCATGAGGAAAAAAGTTCAGTGATTGAAAAATCTGGGAAGAAAACTTCTCTTTGTGATTCTTTTGCTTCGAATTCTGAATCTTAAATTAATCACTAAGCTTTTACCCCTTATGGAAATTAGTTGTGAAGGTACTCCACCGGTTTCTTCCACCAACTCCTCCATCGACACTACCTCTTCATTTGATACCTTATCTCCTAGTGTTTCTCCAACTAGCCCATTGTTACCTAGCCACTTGAACTAGTAGGCAAAACAAGACTAATTTCTATTAATAAGCTTTTACCAAATACCAGTGAACTAGTTCTAGATTTCTGCCAAGATCTAGCTTGAGTTTAACCTTTTTTAACTCTTAAAGTTGCGGCTTAGTCGTGTTAGCCATAGGAAGATGTTGAAAGCATCTCAGCAAAAACAGGAGTTATTTTTGGTTGATCTCTTCCTTGCCTTGCAGACATGGATGTTCCCTCTTCATCTTCTGTGTCATCTTTCAAAACAACATGTTCAAACTCTAAGGTCGGTGGTCTGTATGAAGTTGAATATCTACCAAATTCTAAAAGGAGTGGTACCTCTCACTAAGTTAGTCCCTATTTTATCATAAAATGTTTATTCCATTCTTGTAATACCCGAAATTCGAGTAAAAAAAATTTACTGTTCAAATATACAATTACTGTAGCGTATTTACTGTTTAAATATATAGTTATTGTAGCAGGTACTATTTTGTCGGCAGACAAAATAACTTTCAGCGGTTACTGTAGCTACAGTAACAAGCACTGTAGCTACAGTAACAAATTATTCACAACTATTTAGTTTCTTATTTTTCTGCTAGAAAAATCTATATAAACTTCCCCCCTCCCCTCATTTTGAAAATTCATTCCAGCAAGAAAGAAATAATTTATGGGCTTAATCTCTTCTTCTTATCTTGTTCTTCGACTGTTCTAAAAAACAAATATAGTAGTAGGTAGGAAAAAATTCCAATTTCTGCACAACAATTGAAAATATCTACTGTTAGGCATCTCTTTTGAAGTAATTGGAGGGTTCTACTAATCAGAGTAGGTATAATAACTGTGCCCTAGTCTCTATTTAAGATTGGAGATGTCGTTATCGACATATACGTAGTTTATTATTCATAAGTACGGTACTGTTCACTGTTACTATTTAATACTATTCATATTCACTATTTACAAATACATACTATTCAAAATATACGATATTGTTCATGTATATGGTAATTTACATATGTACTGTTCATGGGCGGTTTTTAAATCACATTTTCAAAATATAGACCCTAAAGATTGATAGTCAAAGACTCGAAACGAGTGAAATAATACCGCAAGGATTCAGGAGAATCTACTATTGAGGTGGAGGTAATTTCTAACTTTTACTTCTTTATTTTAATTTGAATAAGTCTTGCATGTGTGATGATGTTTTGAAGTTGATTGTTTAAATATATGTTCTAATATGCATGTTTTATTTATTTGATATGCCATGAATATACATGTTATGCATGTTTAGAATTTAAGAATAATAATGCATAATATGTATGAACTGTGTCATGAATGAATGTTTAATGATTCATGTTATGTACATATTATATTGATGGTTTAATCCAATATTGTGTGTTTTATCACTAAGAAAAGATTAAATAATGATTATAACCACGTACCAGCGCAATGATAGACTGCATAGCGTCATCGTGTGTGTTTCACCTCGATCCGGCTTGCCGGCTTACCATTGATGATTTTGAACTGGGTTTCCAAGAGTGATCCCACTTCATAGATATTATGGTTTGAGTTTCTAAGAGTGATTCTCTCTCCCAAGATGTGGAACACAGAGATTAAACTCTTTCGGTCTTAATGTCAACTATAAACAAGAAATTTGTTTGAATCGCCTACTATACAAACGTTTTTGATATGCTTGGTTTGTTTGAATTGAAATAATAATTTAAATGTTTAGAAAGATCCACTGGACTATGTGTTTATCCTTCCTTCTATTTTTCAAGAATTTGACTTGCATGAAGACCATAAAAATTATTTTAGCTACTTTTATTTAAGAAGTTTCTAATTTTGGTATAAGGGCATGTTGCCTAAGTTTTGAATTTTTCACTGTAATAATGTCTCTTTAAAATTGAATTATGTACTCAACTTTGTTAAATTAGTAATGTTTATGAATTTCTTTATTGTATTATTGTCTTATTAAATTTGAGTTATGTATTCTTGAATACCATGAAGGCATGAAATACTTGGGATAAAAAGTCAGGTTGTGTACCTGTAAAGTAACACTGGCCCGGCTGGCCTTGTGAAAAAATCCAAATTGAAAGTCTCAGGGGCTGGGGTGTTACAATTCCAACCATCAAGTTTCAACGAAAAATCAACAACTTGTTTAAAAGGAAAACCCCTATAATCTAATAAAAGAATATATGCAGATCTCAAACTTAAATGAACATCAAGTTCTAGCTGATCAACCAAAACATTTCCTCCCTCAAACTCTTCCTTCTTTCCTTTTGCCACAATGGCAAAAGGAAGGTTATAGCCACCTTTACTATGGTAATATAATGATGTTTATCACTTTTCACAGCCAAAAATCTACCGAAGCAATCTCTCGCCTGACTCTCCTTGATTCTTGGATATTTTGTTATTCTAATGTTGCGATAGGCACCATCTAAACTACCCTAAATTTGAAAACTATTTTTTATAACTTTTTTACCCAAATTATAGTGTCTCTCTAAAAGATCCCCATGCTCTTTCTACCTTAAGCCTAGATGCACAGCTTTCTGGCAACCCTCAAGGCAAAATTGCTCTAGCTGCTACTATCCATTACTAGATTGCATACTGGGTCCAAAACTATGCCATTGATGTTCCCTACAAAGGAGCCTCACTTGATGGCTTAATGCAAGACATTAGTTCTCAAGGAGCTATTTCCTACACTTTTCTTCCAAGAGCCCTTCTTGTACAACAACTTCAACAACTGTTTCTCAAAAAATGAATAATAAGTTATGGGGCTCGGTTCTAAGTAAATGAGGTTCAACAATCTTCTCATGTAGTCCACAAAAGGCGAACAGATGGTCTTATTGAGACCACTTTTCCCGAACTAGCAATAGTTTTTTCAAGACCTTCATTTATAAGTCTTCATTTTGTTGAAGCCCTAGTAGCACCATAGCTATAACAACCCATATTTTTGACATTGAGTCGACGGGTCGACATGTATTTTCATGTATCAATTAATGAATTATAAATGAAAATGCATGATTTTACATGAATTGTATAAATTAATGAGTGCAGTAAATAGAAATAAAAGAAATAATTAATGATGGTAGTATTAATAATAATAAAAAATTATAGTGGGTGTTTAGTTTTTTTTTTAAAATGATGAAATGAATTAATTCCTACATACACACACATATACATGATGAAAAAAAGAGGATAATTTGCTTAGTTGGAATAAAAGAATAATTAAAAAAAGAGAAAAAGAAAATTTAAGGGATAATGAGCATGAGGTGGAGGATGAGAATAAGTGATTGGTGGTTTAATATTAATGGAAGTGGGACCTACATAAATAAATGCCTATAAATATGGTTACTCCCTCATAATTTAAGCTCAAGCTCACTTCTTATTTTATGCTCACCAAGGCCATCCGAAAAAGGAGAAAAAAGAAAGAAAAAAATAGAAGAAAAGAAAGAAAAGAAGAAGAAGGGGAAAAAAAAAAGGAAAAAGAGAAAAAAAAAAGAAAGAAAAAAGGGAAGAAAAGAGGAAAAGAGAAGTTGTCCATTTTCAAGAATCCGAAATTTTGAGTAAATTATTTATATCTCTTTTCAATTTAGAATTGCTATGCAAGTTATGAATTACAGTTTTTCTAATATAGTTTTTGATATAAGTGATAGTTTATTGTATTATCCAAAACTAGGGTGTATTTTTGCTAAGAGTAAAATCACACAATGTATATATATATATATATATATATATATATATATATATATATATATTATTGTGTGTATATT
>JAJIYU010016501.1:0-12149 GCA_030144865.1 Tinospora cordifolia | reverse complement strand
CAAATCATTAGGGGCGTTTCAAACACTTAGTCAATTTATCCGTTGCGCTCTAATATCAGGAATTTACCATCTGATATTAGGAATTAACTGAAAGAGTGAACCACCCTCGGTCCCAATTGTGGTCCTAAACACAATCAGGCACGACATTTTTATAAAACAGAAGTCTACCTCTGAGACCACGACCCAAGAAGATACTGAAACCAAGGAAAAAATCCTCATGACTTTCCAAATTCGAGGGTCTCATACGGCCGCTCGCAGTTTGGCCTATTTGGGGGATACCCACGATGTCGTCCTGGTCACAACCGGATAACATCTACGTGATGTACCAGCGCCCATCCATCACCCTGGTACGTGGAGTTCTTAATAAACCTTTAATGTTCTTTAGTTTTACAATCATAATTTTCATTCCACGCAACATATAGACATGCTTATTCAAAATGTTAACCTAAGCAAAGAAAGCAAATAAACACCAAGCTAATCATAATATCATAATACTAGAAAGCGAGTAACTAGTCATCAGGATATCATATCAATCATTCCACCAAAGGCATACATTTCTAGCATGATACTAAGTACAGGAATTTAAACATAAATCATATTCCGCATCCAACATCCACATAATACTAAAGAGTGAGGAAGAGATAGTCAACCCCACCTGTACACACCGAAATACTGTTGGATCGTCCCTCCTCGGACAACCGTCCAATATCGTCAATCTACATTAGACGGTAATGATACATTACTTTGGGCTCTTAATACTCTTTTCACCTAATTCTAGGGGTTTGGTATCATTCAATGTTTCATAATGTACACAAAACACTCCAAAAGCACAATTTGCATTTATCGATCGCGATCAGTCTTGTGTGGACCACGGTCTACACACAATTTCTCACCCAATAGTGGGATTTGACATGTGTACGCTATAATAGTGATTTCCATTCCAATTTAACACTTAAATCTAGTGTATTGGACACTCAACAATCATTTAACATAAAAACCATCTAAGGAATGGTTGCTTACACTGTTTATTCACCGAAACCCCTTGATTCAAGCCTTAAAAATAGGATTTTGTTTCAATGAAATCAACCCCTTCAATTCCACAACTAAACAACCATCACAAATCATCCACACTAGTGTCCAACACACATACACAAGGAAATGAAAAGTGTTCACCACGTTTGGCTTGGTTTCTAGCCACTAAACCTACA
Organism: Tinospora cordifolia; assembly: GCA_030144865.1. Taxonomy (NCBI): domain Eukaryota; kingdom Viridiplantae; phylum Streptophyta; class Magnoliopsida; order Ranunculales; family Menispermaceae; genus Tinospora; species Tinospora cordifolia. The sequence goes on along the minus strand of JAJIYU010016501.1, from coordinate 10,941 downwards.
ACACAAGCTCTTAAATGAATCTCCATCATTTTGATTTACTAACCATTGATAACTATTCTAGATGAGATCAAATCTTAAAGAAAACTCAAAGAAAATCAAAGAATTCTCATTCAAATCGCCCTCAAGTCGTCTCCTCCGAACCCCAAGCCGTTTCAGTGCAAAATGAGAAAATTAGAGCTTGAAATGTATATATAGATCGCACACGGACCGCGATCGAAGACAAACAGACCTTGATCGTTGGACAGATTTTCCTTCGTGGACCGCGGTCAGCACTTTATGGACCACGGTCAGCACTTTATGGACCGCGGTCAGCACTTTACGGACCGCGGTCACCCATGTGATCTAGTTTCTTCGTGATTTTTTTCCACTGATGACCGCGGTCGGCCTTCAGTGATTGCGGTCGGTAGTATGATATCTTGTTTTTTCCAGATTTTCCTCCCCAAGGACCGCGGTCGGACTCATGTGGACCGCGATCTGTGCGTAATTGTTCCGAATTTTGCAATTTTAGCACGTTTCTAACTATCTGAATGTTCTAATTTATTTTATCTTGATTAAATAACATACAATGATCATTAAAAACAAGTTTCCAGTCATTTTTATATTTATTTAAAATTTTTCAAAAATCCATATTGACGTGGACGCATTATAAGACTTAGGGTGATTACAACTGGATACTAGGTTGTATCAGCATTCACGACGGTTGCATACATGTTTACAATTCCATGCGTACTCATATTGTTGATGCTACGCCAATGGAGGCAGTTCAAGGTTATTCTACCATTCTTCCATTTTATCTCGAGATGATTGAATTTTACGAATCGAAAGTTGACCAAAAGGATAGACCTGGGAAAGAGTCATTCAAGGTGCAAGTGGTTGATAATCTACTACAGCAAAATGAGTGTGATTGTAGAATGTTCATGTTTTATTTTGCTAAATGTTTTGCCACCAGAAAGGAAATTTCCAATGATTTTGATGTGGTAAGCTGCAGAAAAAGGGTGGCTCTTAATTTGTACTTACATGGTAAAATGAAGCAGAATGAAGGCACCAAGAGTGACAATAAAAGATCAGGTTGATTCAGTGTTGACAGTAGGATCCAATCATAGTGGGTCTTAAAGAAGTGAAGAATGGAAGTAGCTAGGCTGTCATATCTTACATCACCGTTTTTCAAGGACAATGTGTAATACCATTTTTGATATTTCAGATATGTACAATTTGAACACGATTATGGTTCATTTATAACAATCTCAACTATTTTTCATTTGAATTTTGTCATTTTATTTTGTCTTCTGGGGCATATTGTTTTATTTTTGACTCATCTATGAATAATGTTATTCATATGTGAACTTTATTATACTAATTTTATTCGAAATTGATACAAGTGATCAATTCACGGGTTATTCATACCATTACTTATGCCTTATACCACATTTCACAGGTTATTATACTAATTTTATTCGATCTTTATCATTACATTATACCACATTTCATGGCTTATTCATACCATTATTTACGCATTATTCGATCGTTATCGCTAGATTTTTATACACACATTATTCGATCTTTATCCCTATATTATACTGCATTTTACAAGTTATATATACATATATATATATATATATATATATATATATATATATATATCATCATACACGCATTATTCGATCGTTATCGCTATATGTTTATACGTGCATTATTTGATTTTTATCCCTGTATTATACCACATTTTGTGGGTTATATATATCATTATTCACGCATTATTCGATCGTTATCGCTAGATTTTTATACGAGCATTATTCAATCTATATCCATATATTGTACAACATTTCACTAGTTATTTATACCATTATTCACGCATTATTCGAATGTTATCGCTAGATTTTTATACACACATTATTCGATATTTATCCCTACATTATACTACATTTTACTGGTTATATATATATATCATCATTCACGAATTAATTATTCGATTGTTATCGCTAGATTTTTAATCGTGTATTATTCAATATTTATTCCAACACTATACCACATTTCACGTGTTAGATATACCATATATATTATTCACGCAATATTTCGATCAATAGCCCTACATTTTTATACGTTCATTATTATAGCGTTATACCTACATTATATCACTATTCATAAATTAATTATTCGATTGTAATCGCTAGATTTTTATACGTATATTATTCAATATTTATTCTTATATTACACAACATTTCACGTGTTATATATACCATATATATTATTCATGCAATATTCGATCGATATCCCTACATTTTTATACGTGTATTATTTAATATTTATTCCTACATTATACAATATTTCACGTGTTATATATATCATATATATTATCCACGCAATATTCGATCAATATCCCTACATTTTTATACGTATATTATTCAATATTTATTCCTACATTATACAACATTTTACGTGTTATATATACCTAATAAAGTATTCACACAATATTCGATCGATATCCCTACATTTTTATGCGTGTATTATTCAATATTTATTCCTACATTATACAACATTTTACGTGTTATATATACCTAATATATTATTCACGTAATATTCGATCGATATCCCAACATTTTTATACGTACCTTAATCTAGCATTATACCTATATTATATCACTATTCGCGGGTTATACTATTATTCACGCATTATTCTATCCTTATCCCTATATCTTTATACCCACATTATTCAATCGTTTTACCTATATTATACCACCATTCATGGGTTATACCATTATTCACACATTAGTGATATTATATAGGTATAACATATGAGTAACGTATGTATATATATAACGTAATATGTTTACAGCAGTAAAATAAACGTTGTTATAGATGGCTATATACAATGTTCACGAATATATGTTGTAATAACTTACATTCTTTTAACAACAGTCGACTAACGAATGTTGTAGAACATGTCATTTAACAACGAGCAACTACGATTATTGTAATAACATAGAATAACGTTCGTATGCTCGTTGTAATGGCCTTTTTAACAACATTCTCATGGTAATCGTTGTCGTACACATTTTACATAATCGATTTTACAGCAAACATTTTATGAACGTTATTGTACGCCTTCTATTAGAACGGTCGTTGTTGCACGTTGTGGAATTGATGTTGTTGTATCATCAATTTTTTGTAGTGATAAAAAATGTTTTGTCGCCATGAAAATTATGAAAAATTCTTTATTCCAAAGTATCATATCTTAGTATTATAGATGCACTTATGTACTTAGCAAGTTGTACAAGATTAGATATTACTTTTTCTATCAAGTTACTCTTTTTTCCCTTAATTAAGGTTTTGGTTTTCTTGTAAGGTTTTTACTAGGGCATTCGTAAAAATATTATAACACTTTATAAAAATATATATTTTTTCATTTTAGATTTTTTTTTCTTATTGGATTTTATCTAATAAGGTTTTAATAAAACATATTCTCATATAAAAATACATTCAAAGAGAATGTGTTATAAATATTCATATTAGATGTCTTCATAACTCTCTACCATTGGGTATCTTTTAACCCTAAATCTCCTAATGTCTAAATTAATAAGATTATTTATATATTTTTAATTATGTACACTATGATTGATATAATCCCCCATACTAAAAACTTATATAAAGGGGTCTTGAATTTTATAGAAATCATGAATAAAGAGAACAAATTTATTTAGAATTTCCCTCTCTTTTTTAATGTTCTTGATTAGTTCTTTTTGATCTTTTTAAATTTTTTTGAGTTTCTTCAAATAGTTTTAATTAGATTTATAACAATATATATATCCTATTAAGAAGGGAATGGAATAGATGGTGGGTGACAATTCTTAAAAAAGAAGATATGACCAAGTATGCACAAAGCAACCTTTAAAAGAAAATTTGAGAGAGATAAGATTGAGCATCACTACCACCTTTGGGGAAGTGAGGGATCATAAGATCTTCATAGTTGAGTTTTGAATAAAAATAAAAATATTTTTAAATAACCAACTTAAAGTTGTCTTTCAACAGTAATTATTATTCTCATTTTTTGTCGGGACCCCTTTTTAAACTACTTACGGGCAGCCCAATTAGCATAATAATTAGTCAACTCTCCAATCAAACTCGTTGACTAGTGTTAAGTCTTATCATCAAATCATTTATAGTATTCAAAGTACAACAATAAAAAGATAAGTAAAATAATATAACAACAACAAAAGTCTTTACCATTATATACATTAACAGAGTTCAGTTCAACTTTACATTTTTCAAAACTTATACATATTGATTTAAAATACCAAAGTAACAAAAGCAAAAAAATAACCTACTGTGAACTATAAGAAAGATCACGTGGTCACCACGCCTTTCTCCTTTCCACACCGGATGAACCTGAAATGCTAAGAGTAGTATGCTCAATATCCACATGAGCCCAGTGAGTAACAAGAAGATATATCTACTTAGGTTAAGCATTCTACATGCAATGCAACAGACAAAAATCATAATCATTCATTTAAAATTGCAACAACGAATAGCACGCACAATCATCAACATGTAAAAATGCAATGATAGTACATCATGATGTAGGTCATGTTCCAAGGGCTCAATATATAAACTGGACACCCTTTTTTCAGTTTAAGGATCTTTTGGTCATACTACCATTTCTGGATGGACATGTCTATCGTCCAAGCTATACTGTCGTATCATCGACGATCTCACTAATGCCATCAATGAAAGAGCATGTACAATGGAGAAATGGGAACAGTTAAAAGCCTCAATCTCACTAACACCACTGACACCTTCAAGCAAATTATTGTAGAATCTATACAATATTATATTATCGGCCCTTGCACCTGCATGAACAACTAAAGTAGATATTCTCTTCTTTTTCATTTTCTTTATAATAGCGCCAGATCTCTTATCATTCAAAACTACCAAACAAGAAGAAGAAGTCATTCCATCCACCCTGGAAACATCACGTGCTTCAACATCATATTCAACTTGCATTGCAAAATTTCAATAATTAGTTGCAATTATAATTTCCTTACCCAAGGTAACTTCCAAAAATTATTTATATTAATGGCAACGATGCTAAATCAAAAGGCTAATTCACGTATAGATCGTTTATATATGTATGCACAACTTTGATCACAATGAACTCTTCTTGTATAAAAGCAACACACAGGCGTTTGATTTTTGTCAATTTTGATGGTGTATTCATTTTTATTATGGCACATAACCTAATACTAACTTTTTGATATCTCGACCACAAGTCCTTGCTCATCCTATAAATCTTAAATATTGTAAGGCAATGTAACACCCAAATTTTCAATCGAACCTCCAGTCACGTACACAAGGTTGTCGCCCTTGAGAATTGAAATGCTACGAAAATTTTTTTCTTTTGTCAAAAATCTTTTTCTTCAAATTCAAGTCCATGATAACTAGTTTCAAAGAATTGTATTTGAAAACATAGTTCTATAAAAAACAACAGTTCAAATTAACTTTCACCGTGTTCACCAGATTTTCACAGTTAAATAAAAACAAACTTAAATCGAAAATCATAAATCATAGATTTCAAATTTCGCAGCGGAATCACTTCAAAAATTTGTATGAAAAGCAATAATTATTACACATATAATATTGCTCAAAAAGGAAATCAACTGAGATTCAAAACCAAAGTAATTATTGGTAAATCAGTTCATTGAAAATAAACGGAATACAACCTCTAAAGCTTCCTATCCTAGACAACCTCCCCAACAAGATGTCCAGTAACAGTGCGAGTCTTCTGACGTAGGTTATAGCACTCTACATCCAAGTGTAATTGAAAAATTAAAATAAGAATGAGCTCGAAAGCTCAGTGGATCATTCATATACATCATATGCATTATACAGACCCAATCCAAAACATTACAAACACTTTCAAACATTAGACGTTTCAAACGTTCATTTAGTTTTGGTCGAAGTCTGAGATCGGAAGACAGTTGAGATACCTCTCAGTATTCCCCCTAATCTTGTCTAATCAAATAGAGTTTCGAGTACCATCTAAAATCAGTCAAGTCATTAGTATCACAACCTAAGAGAGTGTACTTACTGCAGCTTGTACCGTCTCCCAAAGACTTTGAGCTATCACAGGCAGCTCAAAGGTAGCAATACCTACGATCCGTCTTGTAGCTCAGCGATCTCAAACAGTGGCATACCACATTGATTCGCTTCAGGCTCAGCAATCGCACCGGAATGTAGATTCTTAATAATCCTTTGTCTTATATTAGTTTTGTAAACAATATCAATCATGTCAAACATCACATATATCATGAAAAATAAATCAAATAATGCAGGGTATTGAGAATAACAATTCACATGAGTAAATAATAAAAGCTAAATGCATGTTTCCCTATTCATGCATGCCATAAATAAATAAATCTAAATGCAAGGTTTTCTGTTCAAGCATGTCATGAAATGATGATGTAAAAATTGAAATAAATCATCACGCTATCATCCAAGCACACCAACTAATTTCAATCAATTTCATAATAAAATTTTAATAACCTAAAACTATTCAAACAAATGTTTTGAATCTTAAATCTATATAATATGTATGACCAAGGAAATCACGCCACCGGATTCCATAGATCTTTAGGGCGACCTTACTTTCCTTCGAGATACTCGATACTCTAAAATGTAAAGATCTGAAATTTAATACTTAATAAAAGTATTCTTAAGCTTAAATGATTTTACCAATTATGAAATTTAAGTATAAATTTCGACTAACTCTATTAGAGTCAAAATAAGGTTTCTAAAGCTAAAAAAATTATTCTTATTCATTTCTAGATTTTCAGCGTTTATCAGAATTTAGTTCAGAATTACTTTTATACTTATATTTTAGAAAAATATTATTATTTTTTTCCTAATTTAAACTTTTAATCTAGAAATAAAAACTCTAAAAATAAATTATTAAACTTTTATGATTTATTCAACTTCAAATAATTATTTAAATTAGAACTAATTATTTAAAACACTAAGACTTAATTTTTGGTTCCAAAATAATTCATTCATATTGAATAATTTCATTTCAGATAAAAATAAGGTTTCTATCTCTAAAGTTAAATTAATTCTAAAATATTTCTTTATCGCTTAAAAATTTTCACAAATTTAAATAACCTATTCATATAGTAAATAAATTAATTATGAACAAAATAAGACTTCTAAATACTACAAATTTTAGTTTCAAGGCCAAATTTTTTTTTTCTTTTCTTATAAAATATTTTATGCTTTCAACATTTTATTTTTCATTTTTTTAAGTAATTAAATTAATTAGAATTTTTAAATCTCTAATATTTTTATTATTATTATCATTTTATCTATCGTGTAAAAATGTATTCCTAATTAAATTAGGATTACATCTGAAAAATCCTTTTAATTTGAGTTTTTAATTTATTAATTTTTCTTTTTGAACTTTATGAATATTAGAATAAGTTAAATTATTTTATTCGTTTATTCTAAATTAATTTTAGTTCAAGATCACAAGAATTAAATAAAATAAATAAATAACTAAAATAATTATCATACCTTTTTGATTTCTGTTTTCATACCAGTATGAGTGACTAAACGGATGCACGTCCATTCACAACAGAAGTTCCCACAAAAACCATGCATTTCTTTCCTTGAATATTAGCGTCCGCTGGAACCACCTTGTTGGTCTTGTTAATCGCTTCGCTCTCCCTTGTCAAGGAACACTACTCAACCTTGACAGTAGAGCTTATCAACTCAAAATCCACATATCTACCGAAACCTTTATCACCCGCCATGAGCTAAACAATATCACCAGGTTGTAACAAGCTCCCGAGCAGGCAAATCCGAAATCTGTCTCCCCTCCCTTACCACCTTCGCATGCTTAGATTGTATTTCCTTCAGCGCTTCTAGCGCCTTTTCAGCGTTGTTCTCCTGCCAAACCCCATCTTCATCGCCACAGATTCATGCCCCAAAAATCAGCAGCTGCAATTTTTCTTCAGCGTCCAGTAGCGCTTCATGGTCCAACATAGCAGCCAATAACACACAACACACACACACATAGAGCAGAATTTTTTTCTCCTTTTTTTTTCCACGACCAGCAATGACCATACTCAAAACCCAAATCACAGCAACCGCAGCAGCATTCATCTTTCTCCATGAACAACACCACCCACAGCTTCTTTTTTCTGTTCTTCTTTGTCGGTCTTCTTTCCCATGCACAGCAGCAGCCAAAACGCAACTGATTTTGTGCTTTACTCACCAAAATCTCGCCATCAACACACAACATCCAAATTGCAACAGAAACCTCATTCTTTGTTCGTGATTCGCACACCCTAGAACACAAAAACCCCAATTTGTTCTTTGTTTTGCTTCTTCTTTGGTCGTTGCAACCCAAATCACCAAGCACACCTAGAAATTTTGATTCTACATCTTCATTGTTCAACCCATTAATGCGTCAGGAAACCCAAATTTCAGATTATTTCCTCTTCTTGTTCGTCCATCACAGCAACAATGCGCAACACACACAACTGTTGGTCGTTCTTCCTTCTTCTTCGTCCCAACGCAGCTGTTTGTTCCAGATCCTGAAACCCTCTTCTTCTTCTCTCACACTGCGCAACAGTTTCTTCTTCCCTGTGCATAGCTACGGATTGTCCCTTTTCCTCTCCTGTTCTTCCCTCTAAAACCCAAAACACAGCAACAATCTGTATTCTTCTTCCTCCGTTCGTCCCGTCAAACATTGAAACACAATTTCTTACGCTTTCTAGTTGTTTCCCATCTTTCTTGCCCGTCAAGCAAAATGCACCGATTTCTCTCTCTTTCTTTCTTTCTTTTTTTTTTTTTTTTTTTTTTTTTTTTTAGATTTGTATCTTCTTTTTTTTAATTTTTAATTTATTAATTCATTTATTTTTCTCTATCTCGATCGAGAACAATTTTCTATTTAGTTTTTCCAAGGCAACACGTATCGACAAGTATCATGCATTATATAATTATTATTATTATTATTTTTCAATCAATTTTAATTTTTATTCTAATATCAATTTCAATATTAAAATTAATTTAACTAAGATAACAACTTAAATCAATCAATATTAATTTTTACTAAATGTTTTTTTCAAATCAATCTTTAATTTTTTTTTATCTATCAGTATTTTTATCAATGAATCTTTTGTTTTATTTGTTTTTTCGATTAAATGATCTATTTTTATTTTCACATCCCTTACGCCATCATGCTCACACGAGTAAGCTATAAAATAATTTATTTTTTTAAAACATAGTCTACATCTTTGTTTAAATAGAACATAATTCTAATTCATTCCTTATTGTTATTAATATTATTATTATTGTAAATATATTATTTATTTATTTATTTATTATTATTAATTTTTCATACTTATATTTTGCAAAGCTCGTATTATTATTATTATTATTATTTTTCTTCGTAAAAACTATTATTTATTTTATTTTATTTTATTCTTCTTTTGTTATTTTATTTTAAATTCTCATTTTTTCATTCAAATTTAGAACAAGTTTCATCATTTTATTTTATTTTATTATTATTTTTTTATAAAAACTATTATTTATTTTATTTTTATTTATAAATTCTCATTTTTCTGTGAAATAATGTTTTATTTTACGCTTACTCGCGATTTGTACGCGCTCGTAAAATTGCGGGATGTTACAGGCAAGCTCAATTAAGATCTTGGCACTTCTTTTTTCCAATACCTATGACATCTAATATATATCTTAACAGGCACAATATTTTCTTCCCAATCAATCCATTTCACAGTATGTCTCAAGTAGAGGCTTCTTCTCTTAGATATATATCTATACATGAATAACATACAAAACATCCAAAAAACATAACCTTAGACAAAGTAGATGCTCTAATAAAAATATAACTTGGGAGAAAAGAATGACAGCTTAAGCAACAAGAAAACTAGCATGCCATTTTGAAATAATTATGAAATTTTTAGAGTAAATAATAAAATTTTTGGAAGAAAAATATGATTTTTGATGGATTATTCAATTTTTGGAAAAATAATTGTATACATAATAGAGAAATGATGTATAATTGGAAGATCTTGATGAGAAATGATGATTAAATGACTTTTCATAATTTTAGAAAAAAAATGAAAAATTCTTATATATGTGTGTGTGTGTGTGTGTGTGTGTGTGTATACAAAATGGAAGAGGAAAATGAAATTAAAATGAAAAAATGAAGCATGTTGCCCAGCCGCACGGGCTAACGTATCGGCCTAGGCTCGGGCGGGCTGGGCATGGGTGCACGGGCCTTAAGGCCTGAGCAGGTTGAGCCCAGGCACGCCTAGCACCTGGGGCCCAGGCAACCCCTTTCTCCTTATGAATTTCCTGTGATTTTTATTTTTGGCAAATTTCGTGATTTTCTGGGTGATTTCTAGCAAGAAACCATGGCTGCTCATGGTTTTTGAACCGCTGGTTTAGGCAATCACATCCCACCTCTTGAGCAAGCAAGTGAGTAGTGCCAACTAGTCATCCTACATGAAAGCTCAAGAGCCACGTGACACTTTATTTTGCCATGCAAGCCCCCCCCCCCCCCCTCCATGTAACAAAATCACACTTGAGCAAGAATTTTCTAGATTCCCAATTCCATCTCCTCACATTCCAGATGTAATACCACAAATTTCGGCGTTGAAATACTCGAAATTCGAAAAGAAAATTTTTTTTTGAAATTTACTGTTACTATTCAAATATACGGTTACTGTGCACAAATACGGTCACTATTTTGTCGACAGACAAAATTGAATTCGGTGGGTTACTGTAGCCACAGTAACAACTATTTGGAACTGTGCAGTTTCGTCTTTTTCTGCCAGAAAATTCTATATAAACCCCCCCTCATTCTGAAAATTCATTCCAGCAAGAAAGAAAGAATTTCCTTGCTTACTCTCTTCTCTTCTCTTGTTC
>JAJIYU010016500.1:0-12119 GCA_030144865.1 Tinospora cordifolia | reverse complement strand
GTTTGCAAATCCAACGCGCCTTCGTTTCTTAGGTTCTGAGGTAGAATCGCCTGAAGAAGCTTGCTTGAGAACCATTTCAGAGATTTTTTAGGGTTTTCCTCGGAGCGGGAAGCAAACAGAGGAGGAAATGAAGGGAAAGGCGGGAAACGCTGAAGAAATTTATTTTATTTTTGTGTTTTTTGGGGGAGTGGGGGAGGGGGGAAGGGAAAATGAACCCTCAAAAATTTTATTCTATAAAAATAAATTATTGTATATAAATAAATAACTGCAATCTTTTAAGTGAATAACTATAACTCTAAAGAACCCTTAGTGTTCCACAACTTCATCTTTGTTATCTCAAATGAAAATAACTCAACAACTTTGCAAAGTTCATTTTCATCATCTTCTATTATTTTTAGATTTTTTTCTTCCTTCTTGAATTTTAAATGCATTATTTTAAAGAATTATAATTTGGATTTCGTGTCTCAAATGTTTCGTGATATATTAACAACATTACTATCGACATATTGACAACTTCAAATATGTGTGCATACATTGTTGATATATTAACATTGATATTGTTGATATATATCAACAACATTCAAATACACTTTTTTTAAGAAATGTTGTTAATATATCGACATTGATATGGTTGATATATCAGCAACATTCAAATATATTTATTTTCTTTCAGAAAATTTGTTAATTTATGAATAATATCAGCATTGATATAATATGCTAATATATTAGTATTGATATTATTAATACATCGCAAAACATTTGAAACATCAAATTCAAGTTGTAATGTTTTTAAATAATACATTTAACTAGTACTATATAATTTTTAGCATTAGTATATAGATGAATAATAAAAAACTTTGAAAAGTTGAAAAATATAAATTGTCACCATCATCATTTCATTCTCATTATCATCCTGCCAAATGTGAACAAGAGGTCATTGAAAATAAAAATAAAAATAAAAAAAAGTTGGTCTACATATGAAAAAGAAGGAAGAACAAGTTTAAAAAAACAGTAAAAGACGACGAAGATGAATCATATTGAGTCATTAAGTTACTTTTATGCGATGATAATAAAGATGAAGTTGTACAATTGTTGAACTTCCTTGAAGTTATAATTATTCATTTCTACAGAGAGGCATTTTCATTATTTCATGCGATCAAAAGGGTTACAATTATTTATTTATGCACAACAATTCAATCTTACAAAACTAACTTTTTGAAGGATTTTTTTTTTTTTTTTGCAATTTCTTAAAACAAATTAACAAAAATGAGCTTCAAAAAACTTAGTTTGACAATAATATATCATGGTGCTTAAATAAATAATTGTAGAGTGGGATTAAATTCACCTCATTTTTGGCACTCTTCACCATAAGTTTGTCCCACTAATTCAAAAAATTGATAAATTCACCCCACCAATTTTTTGAAATACCCAAACATTTTTTTTTTAAAACGAACTCATTTCCTTCCTCTCAAACACATGCACCCCACCTCACTCACCATCTCTCTCTATGGACGATCATTGTCATAGCCGTCGCCATCATTCTCATCATCATTTTGTCTAAATTTTGACCATTGTGTATTAATCATCAAGTTTTTAAGTATATTTCATGCATTTCACATGGATTTGGATTGTTCATGCATCCTTCATCATTCAACATTAAATTTTAAATCTAGTACGATTTTTTTTTTTTTTTGCTGTTTAAAAGTTGTTTCATTCCATTCTTGAGATTTGAAGCTACATTTTCATATGTTTTGGCAAGGAAAATGACCTAGATCAAAGCATTCGCCCATTTTCATGGCATCTCTCAGGTGGTCAACCACAAATCTTAGCCACACATGGCCCAAACCTTTTTTTAGGCATTTTTTCACTTCTCCTACTTTTTTGCCATATAAATTTACTTATTTAATTCATTTTTCTTTGTATTTTATGTAAGAATGGCATCAAAGAAATCATTGCCTATTAGAAGAAGCTGACACACAAGTTAGAATCAAAGGACCAAAGTGCATCTACTTTAAGGCCCTCATTGACAACATCATTTAGGCAACCTACATAATGTCAAATGATAAAGTCCAGTCAAGAGGCTAAATATTAGGTGTAAAGTCAGCAATGTTTTAAGTCTGTCAGAGCGTCCTTGCACTATTATTCAAAATTGAAGGTTGCATCATTTTGCGGTAGAGTAGATAATGGGCATGGCATTTTTCAGAAGTCTTGTATAATCCTACAATAAAACCCCACATAGCCTAGAAAGGATCAACCTTCAATAACATTTGTAGGGTAGGGTAAGCTCACTATTAAGTCAACCTTCACCTTATCAACCTCCACAAACCTAGATGAAATTACATGCCCCGAGACAATCCTTGGTACACTATGAAATGAGGTTTCTTGTAATTTAAAATTAAATTAGTTTGCAATGGATTGTGTCAACATCTTAGTCAAATGATCTAAGCAGCTATCAAATGAGTCCCCATAAATAGTAATATCATCCATGAATACCTTAATACAATTTTTAATAAAATTTGGAAAAAAAATATTCATCATGCATCTTTGAAATGTACTCGGAGCATTGTAAAGACCAAAAGACATTCGATGATAAGCAAATGCAACATCCCAGCTCCCGATCTTTCTCACATACGTCATAGGCGATGTGGTTGTCTCGTAGCTTGAGACGTCATTTCTTCCAAGTGCAGTCAATCTTGCATTCTATTTGAGAACTGGGGATATTACTTTTTCTTTTCATCATTTATCACATCTGTTAGTTTCATTAGATCATATCCCAAGGTATAGAGTATAAATACAACAAAAACACAATAATCTCAGTATTTCAAAATAACTGAAAACAGTAATTTATGATCAGAGTTACGAACAATTCTGTGGGCTCCATAGCCATCTTTTGATAATACAAATACTATCGACATCTGACATGATCAAATATAGTGGGTCACAAGCCCTACAATACAATTCATTTTCTACTATCCTCATACTGTGAAACACACTGTTATTAATTTACATTGATCTGCTGGGGCGATGTCTTTAATAGTTACCTGAAAAAAATGATTGGGTGAGCTCAAGAGCTCAGTGGATCATACACAGTACATCCATAGCGTTATTTAAACCAAACACTGAACATGCAAACACATATCATCCATTAGGCGTTTCAAACATTTATTTATCAACAGTTATCAATTAGACCGAAAGGGGTTAACCTCTGTGTTCCAGATCTGGGGAGAGAGATTAATTCTGAAACTCAAACCCTTCTCTGGGATCATTTCTGAATCCTAGTTCATTCAGGTGTCAATCCTGACAACCAGTTCTAATTCTGCATGGAACACACACGAAGGACATTCGTCCCAACGCCGATACGTGGTTGAAATCTTTATTTAATCTTATTTTTGTAAATAGAGCATAATAAAAATAAATATTTTATTAATAATTAAACATTCCATCAGCATGACATCATAAATCAATATTTTCATAGGTGAAAACAATGATTGTCGATTTCTGATGTAGAATATCGTACAAGACGCAACTACAGAGCATACTTTTTCGGTCATAAATAATATAAATTAAAAATAAAGGAAAATCTTTCATAAATCATTTAGTCAATAACCTTGCATATTTCTAGGCATTCAAACAATGCAAACATCACATATTCAACATTAAAATTCAAATAATACTAGAGAATAAAGTAATCACTTCCACCTCAATAGTAATTCCCTGAATCTCAACTTGTTTCGAGTTTTTGGCCAACAGTCTTCAAGATATGCGTTTTGAAAATGTGATTTAATAACTGCCCTTGAACAGTACTGTATATAGGAACAGTACCGTCTATATGAACAGTGTTAAATAGTAACAGTGAACATTACCATATGAACAATACCGTATATATGAATAGTAAACTACGTATGCGTACTAAAATGAACAACGACATCTCCAATCCTAAATAGAGACTAGAGCAGAGTGATTATACCTGCTTTGATCAGAAAAACCCTCCAATTGCTTCAAAAGAGGTACCTAACAGTAGATCTTTACTACTACTATGCAGAAACTGGGGTTTTCCCCTTCCTACTACTATATTTGTTGTCTAAAACAACTGAAGAACAAGAGAAAAGAAGAGAGTAAGCAAAGAAATTATTTCTTTCTTGCTGGAATGAATTTTCAGAATGAGAAGGGGGGTTTATATAGATTTTTCTAGCAGAAAAAGACGAAAATTGCACAGTTGTTAATAGTTTGTTATTGTAGCTACAGTAACCACCCGAACCTTAATTTGTCTGCCGACAAAATAGTGACCGTATTTTTTAACAGTAACCGTATATTTGAACAGTATTTTTAAATTTTTTTAAACTCAAAATTTGGGTATTACAACACTAAAATTGTAGGTATTACAGCAAACGTACCAAATGGGCAAGTTAAGGTTGTCTTTTCCTAGTCCTCTTGAGCAATCACCAACTAATAGTAACCTAAAAATCATCAAGAAAACAAAAACATGACTTTCCCACTAATCGATCAAGCATTTGATCAATAAAGGAAAGAGGAAAATTGTCTTTTCATGGGGGCAAGTTGACTTTCCTAAAATCTATGCACATGCACCATCCATTTTGTACATGCATCATTGTCGACTCATTATTTTGATTTCTTACCTATGTCATTCCTATCTTCTTCAACACCACATGAACTAGGCTCAACCACTTCTTGCATTGTTGGATTAAGCCGTTTTGCAATTCTCAAACAGGTTTTGCATCATCTTCTAAAAGAATTATATGCATCCAAATATACGGGTTAATGAATTTAATGTTAGCTAATGTCCAAGGAATAGCCATTTTCTGTTCTTTTAAGACTTCAACTAATCTTCTTTCTTGGACCTCGTTCGGCCTTATTGCAATGATGATCAGTAGTGTCTCTCCTTTCCCCAAGTACACATATTTGAGGTGATTCTATAGTCTTCAATTCCATCAGAGGCTTGCAAAATAGATGGCAAAATTTTCTTGTAAGTAAGAGGAATATCAACATGTAAATCACTAAATTATGGCAACAACATTGACAATGATTCAACTAAGACACAATGTATAAAATCGGTCTTCAAAGAGTTAAAATTTTCTTTTAATTCCAACTCATCACCAACACAATTCTCCTAAAAATTTTCACATATGGTAGAACCAATTATGTCAATATAATAAGTTGCATTACAATTTTCATAGTATTTCATTGCATCAAAAATATTAAACTTGACAATCTCTCCATCAAACTCAATTGAAAGCATACCTTCGTTGACGTCTATTTTGGTTTGTGCCATTTCATAAAAGGTCTTCCTAGTAAGAGTGAAGAAGTATTCCCTTCAGGGTCCTCATCCATTTTTAATTATAAAGATTTACGGGAAAAATAATTTCATTAACTTCCACAAGAACATCTTCCATGACTCTTTCTAGAAATACACAAGACCTATAAACTAGTTGAATTACTACCCTCGTTTTGTTTAGTGGACCCAAGTTTAGTGTTTGGTAAATAAAGTGAGGCATAACATTTATAAAGGCTCCCAAGTCTAAAATGACATTCTAAATCTTTTTATTACCAATTACACATGAAAGCGTAAACATACCTTGTAACACCCCGACTCTCAAACGAACCTCCCATCACGTGCTATGGGTCGTCGCCCGTTGAGAATCAGAATGTTACTGAAATTCTCATTCTGTCAAAATCTTTTTCTTCAATTTCAATTTCCAAATCAGGTAGTAATTTTCAGAAAAATATCTCAAAGTACATTTTGTACAAAACAAAAGATCAAAATAATACCAAATTTCTACAGTTAAATAAGACAACTCAAGTCATAGATTACAAATCATAAATCACACAGCGGATTCACTTTAAAAACTTTTATTAAAACATAAAATGTTAAACATATAATATTGTTCAATAATCTGATCGACTAAATTTAAAACCAAAATAATTACATGAAAATCAGTTCAGTAGAAATAAACAAAATACGACATCTAAAGTCTCCTATCCCGGACGACCTCCCCCATGAGGTATCCAATCAACAGTGTGAGTCTTCTGACGTAGACTGTTGTGCACTACGTCCAGATGTCCTTGAAAAATAAAATGGGAGTAAGCTCGAAAGTCCAATGGATCATTCTTATACATCACACGCATTATACAAATCAAAACCCAAAACATTACAAGCACTTTCAAATATTAGGTATTTTAAACATTTATTTGGTTTTGGTCAAAGTCTAATACCGGAAGAGGGTTGAGATGTCTCTTGGTATCCTCTGTGATCTGAATCAGAAACAAATCTCAGATAACGCCCAAGGTTGGTTACCTGTCAGAATCACAATTCGAGGAAGTGTACTTGCTAGCACGGAGTACCATCTCTCAAGGACTTCTAGCTGTCCCAGATAGCTCCAGGTTGAGAATACCTATGATCCACCTTGTAACTCGTCGATCTCAAGCGGTGGCATATAGGAGATACCACCTCGATCCACTTCAAGCTTGTCGATCGCACCGGTACGTGGATTCTTAATAACCATCATCTTAATTTAGTTTCATTTACAAATTCAATCACACTCAAGCATTTCACAATCCAATAGATAATTTCTTAAATTATGCATACAATGTAATAATAATTTGAATAAATAACAAATGTTATGAAATGCAGTCTACATGATAGTCAGGTGAATAATTAAAGCTATCTAATGCATTTCCTCTATTTATGCATGTCATGAAATATTTATGCATGAAATGAAAGCGTCATCATTCAATCACACCATTATAAATGCACATCATTCTAGCACATCAACAAGTTTAATCAATCTCTTAATCAAATTCTAATGCCCTAAAACTATTCAGACAAATGCTTTGAATTTTAAATCTATATAATACATAAGAGCAAGGAAATCACGCTCACCTGAATTTCTCGAATTTCCCTTGCTTTCGCCTCATAGAGATTTCTTTACGTTCCGAAGTCATTAATCTGCATTTAACAATCACAATACTAAATCTCTAAGCACTAATAATTTATTTATAATTAATTAAAGTAATTCTAGGTTTGAATATTCTTATACTCTCATATTTACTTTATTCTACACTAGAGCCTTTCCCAAAAATCTTTATTTTTGTCAGATCTCAAAATAAATCTGATTTAGGATCACTGAACCTCTAGAATCTCCTTCAATACCCCACTTTTAATTTCAAAAATAATTCATTCATATTCAGTAATTTTCATTCCGATTTAAAATAACGTCTTCACATCAAATTTTTGAACTGAACTCTAAAATTAATAATTATTACATAAGAAAGCGTCTAATTCAATCTTCTTCAACTTAAATAAATTAAATTTCAATCTTAAAACTCTCTAAGAATTTCCATAATTCTCAAATAAATAATTTTTACCTAAATAAGACAATTCCAACATTCCAATATTCGCCTCTAACCTTCAAATAAATATTTCTATCAAAACAAGACCATTCGAACAATTAATATTCATGTTTAACTTGCAAATTGTGACAAATAATTTAAATCTCTTATCTTGAACCTCCATAACTTTAAAACTATCGTCTATTCACCTCCATAAAATTGTAATACATGAAATTTTAGTGACGTAATACTTGTAATACCAAAAATTTTAGTGACGTAATAATCGAAATTTGAGTTTAAAACACATATACGTATATATTTAAATATAAACACATATATATATTTGTCATTGGTATGCAATTAATTAGTTAGTATGAAAGTATAAAGGAATATACATTAATTAATATTAGACATATAGAATTGTTGGGTAAATATAAGCTTCTCTATTTGAATAAGAAAATAATATTTTTAGTATGATATTAAAAAGTATGTGTATAAAGTATTAATAGATACACTCATGAAAATAATATTTCGTTTAGTATGATGGTAATATACATAGAGAAGTAATGTGTACAGAAAAGACATTCATGAATAAAATATCTCATTTGTTGATATGTTAAAGTGGGCATGTGTAGGAAGGAATAATCCCACATTGAAAAAATGAGACACTATTTGGAAGAGGGCCCTATATAAATCCCTTTATTCCACCCATTTCATTCATCCAAAAAACAAGAGTTGAAAATTCCTCTTGCTTTCTCTCTTTGCCTCCTTCTTGGCAACCTTAGTTCTAGTTCTTCTTTGCTTGAGTTATTCTAAATAGTTCGCGAAGTAGTAGCCACAAAGTGCTACAAATAATTTAGGAAGCGATCTCAAGGTGAGTTTCTTTCATTTCTTTTAATTTATTATGTTGACTTAGATAATGCTTGCTTGTTTGGTTAGCTTGATCTTTTATGTTTTTATTCCTGTTCTTTGTATTTATGTCATTCAATCATCATGTTGCATGACCAAGAGAATATGCTCTGTAGTTGCGTCTTATACGATCTTCTACATCAGAAATCGAAAGTCGTCTTCCTGTTTGAGAGAGTATGCTCTGTAGTTGCGCTCGTACGATTTTCTACATCAAAAATCGAAAATCTGTGATTCTGTTGAATTATCATGATATACTGTGGTATGTTCAATTTTTGTTGAAATATTTATCTACTATGCTCTTGCATACAAAAGTCAGATTAAATGAGATTTCAACCACGTACAAGTATGGGGGACTTTCTGTGTTCCATGTAGAATTGGAACTGGCTGTCAATACTGACACCAGCATGGAACGAGTTTCAAGAATGATCCCACTGAAAATGGGTTTGAGTTTCAAAATTGATCTCTTTCCTTAGATCTGGAGCACAGAGGGTATTCCCGTTTGATCTAAATGACGACTGAATTAATATATTGGTTGAATTAATCTCTGAAAGAGTTTGATCTGCTTGCATTGTCTGGTTGGAATAATGGATTAAACAGATGGAATGATTCACTGGGTTTTTTAGCTTACCCCCTTATTTTTCACATCACAGGAAATTAATAAGCTTGCGAGGAAATTTATCTATTGAAAGTTTTAATTTATTTCAATGTATGGTGCATCGGCCCAAGCGAAATCATGTATTTTAGCTTTGAATTTATTTTTTTGTTGTAATGGATTATTGTACTCGAAATTTTCGAATGAATAAATGAAGAATCTTATTTACTCTGATGTCATTTTGTACATAGACTAATGTACACAAGAATCCTAATGCATATGGGTCTAAGAAGAAGAAAATATAGCACGGGTCCGTCTCTCGGGCATCCCAAGATTTTTTATCAAAGAGAATTGAACCGTCAGATGTCGTGGAAGATGAGACTTGGGAGGCGGGGCATTACAAAAATTCATTTAGATTAGAACTAATAATTTAAGACACTAAAAGTTGAATTAGAAGCCCAAATTCAAATCTTTAATTTCAAGGAGTTCTTAATATTTTAATCCTTTTCTTTGCATTCAAATAAATCAAATAATAGATTTTAAATCAAAATCTCAAAATCTTTGAACCCCTTGAATTTCAATAATATTCTTTTTCATATCCACATAACCCATTCATATCAAATAAAATTTATTAAGAATAAACTAAGACTTACAATACTAAAAACCCCCAATTCCAGATCAAAGATCTCAATTTTAAACTGTAAAACTCGTAAACTCCAAATCTCTATTTCAATACTCATAATCAAGCAATTTCATCATTTTAAGCCAGTCAAAACTAAAAGATTCGAGGTAAATAAGATATACCTTCCAAATGGTTTATAAAATAATCTCACAGATATTCATTGCTCTATAATTTTCTTCTCGACAATAGAAAATTTATATATTAATTTTTCTAGGCCTCTACTACATTTCCAAATTAAATAAAATAATCTAAAGCTTAAAACCACTCCAAAAATCCCCTTAACTCTTAATTAAATAATTTTTACTTCAGTAAGAAAATTCTAATATTTCATATTTGCATCAAGACTCCAAATAATTTTAATTTCCAATCACCGAACTCCCAACTACAATCAGAATCACCATTCACGTTCATTCTAGGCCATCCACATGAAATTCCTTATAAAATGGTTTTCAAAAATTTAGATTCCCCATTTCACCATATCACCATACAAAACTATGTTCATTTGCTTCCAAATTTAGAATAGAACAACTTTAATTCTGATTGCTACCTCAAATGTTGAGCGGATCGAATTTTATGCTTGTCCAAAGGATTTTCACATCCAAAACCTCCAGATCCTCTCAAAAACTTGTAGATCCATCAAAAATTGCAAATGAACAGTCAAAATCTCCAGAATTTAGTCTGGAATCACTAGTTCATCGATTTAAAAGGAAGATCTAAGCTCAATTTGCTCCAAATCATTCCGTACTTCAAAAACCCCAAATCATTGATCCCTTTTGTGATTTTGATATTGTTAGCTTATAAAAATTGATTTAGACAAGTTTAAGGCTTAAAAATTTTACCTTAGACGCTTAGAATTGCTCTAGATCTGATTTGAATCATTTTGACTATCTCCGAGCAAAAATCGAATCTCCGATAACCAAGATCGAACGCCCCCAAATTTTGTTTAGTGTTTCGTTCCTCTGTTCTTCGTCTTCTCTTCTATTGCGATTAAAAATGGGATGAACAGTAACTCTGATGAACAGTGCCCGTAGATGAATAGTACCCTATAGCTACTGCTCATAGAAGAAAATTTTGTCTAGTTCTCCTTTTTTTCGAAATCAATTCAATAAACCCCTATGAGTATCCTTTTTGTTTTCCGATTTTTTTTCAACTTTAACCAATGTGATTTATTTTATTTCTTTAATAAATATTATAATAAACATTGAAATCTTGTTTTTGGAGATTTTTATATTTATTTAGTATTTTTGAAAATTCATTTATTTCTTTTTCTCTTTTTTCTAAAGCATTATTAAATCTAAAATTTATATTATTTATATTATTTATTTATTTTTGTAAAAATTATTATTTATTTTTTTGTTATTTTATTTTAAATTATCACGTTTCTATAAAAATAATATTTTATTTTATATTCACTCGCGACGTAACGCGCTCGCAAAGTTCCAGGGTGTTACATACCTATCCTTGCATTTTTTGGCTAATATTTTTTTGACATTGCTAAAACATTCTTATTGACACATACACATTTGTCTTCCTTTAACTTCCATTTTTTGGTGCATAACTCCTTCAAAAACTTCTCACATTTGGGAATTTGCTTGATTGCATCGAAATTATTGGAATGTCCACTTGTACTTCCTTAGAGGTTACCGACTTATTAGGAAATAGAGGTACCACTATGTTAGATGATGTAGGCAAAGGTGGGTCAGATTTCACCTTATCTTTTGACCAATTGGTTCCTCTCCTTAATTTCTCTTTGGTGTTCACTTAGGTATCGGTGATGAATGTATCGATGATGAATGGATCTCTTTTCCACTTCTAAGCATGATGGCACTCACATTCTCTTTAGGGTTCACTATGATCTAAGAAAGTAATTTTTTAGACGCTTGAGCCTCCAACTTATTGATTGGGTTTGCCAATTGTGTGATATGGTTCCCTAAGTTCTTGATACCTACTTTTGTTTCTTGTTGAAAATTTTAAGTGTCAATTGCTAGGGTCTTAACAATATCCTCTAAAGTCATACTTGAATATGATGACTAAGTGGATGCAATGTAGGTCTGTTATGATTTTGAGGTGAAAGTCCTTGTTACTGTCCTTGATTGCCATAATTCAAATTAGGATGATCGAGCATTCCAGGGTGATAATTGTTGGATGCAGAGTAATAATTTCTAAGAGGCAGGTTAGGAAACATACATATTTCAAAATTTTTATAAGATAAAAAATACATTGTGATTAATATAAGTATATTCATATTAATACACATATTTATGGCATAAAAAAGAATACATGAACATACATAATATTTATAACAAATAATACCTTTTGTTTTTTTTTTCTCTCTCTCTCTAATTTTTTTTTTTTTTTTGACTATCTTCTTTCCATCCACTAAATTAAATTTAGTGAGCTAGCTTGCCCACAAGGTTCTACTCATGGCTTTCATGGTTATAGAACTATATTATCGCCACAAAATGGTGGAACTCACCCAAAAAATAAAAAGAAATTAAAGTAAACAAATAGATTATCAAGTATCACAAACTTTATCTTAAAAAATGAAAAGGGAAGAAAAATCTAAATAAATGCAAAATATTTTAAAAT
>JAJIYU010016499.1:0-12146 GCA_030144865.1 Tinospora cordifolia | reverse complement strand
TATTCTTAATTTCTAAACATGCATAACATGTATATTCTTGGCACATCAAATAAATAAGACATGTATATTAAAACATATATTCAATCAATCATCTTCAAAACATCATCACACGTGCAAGACTTATTCAAATTAAAATAAAGAAGTAGAAGTTAGAAGTCACTTCCACCTTAAACACGTCCCTTCTATACGCCTCTAAAATTTGGCAGAGTTCTGTTACTTTAAGGCCTCCAAACACTCAAGAACACTCAAGATCACTCAATAACTAAGGGGATTGCCAAGAACAAGGCTAGAGAGAGTCAAGAGGGACTAGTATGCTCTTGAATTGGGATGAGATGAATTGTGAGCATGGGGGGTGTTTATATAAAGTTCAATAGGGTAGAGAATGACAAGTTTGTGGTGTTTTCTTTGTAGGAAACTTGCCAATAATTCAAATTTTCGTGCCCCCCAAGCATAGGAAAATAGCAAGTGAGTTTGAAATTTGGTTTCAAATTTTTTTTTATTTAATCGGTTGATTTTCGTTTATTTATCAGGGCAAACGATACTGACCGTCGGATCGTTCTCGATCGTAGCAGCAGATATCCAATCAGGAGGATGAAATCTTGATCGTTAGATTTTCCTCGAATTTCACACGCAGATCTCGGATCTATCATAGCCTCAAATCTCAGCGCTCCGATCTTCCTCGAGCGGTACACCAGTTCGTGATTCACCGAACGCGGCTTCGATCTGGACGGTCGGATCGTCCTTGAGACATGCACATCGCAATCAACGAAAATGATTTTGATCTAGACCGTCAGATCAACCTCTAGCGCAGCACGTTCGCGATCATGATTTTGCGCCTGCATTCTGAGCCGTTGGATTGAGTAGATCGTCTTCGAATTTCGTGTGCAGATCTCGTTCGCGATTAACATTTTGCGCCTTCGATATTTGCCGTCAGATGAACCTCGATTGCAGCACGTGATAATCATCAGATCGAGATCACGGATCCTGGCCGTTGAATTTTCCTCGATTGCTGCACATTCGCGATCAATGAAACAAAATCGGACCGTAGTTCAGATGGATTGATTCTAGGCCATTGGATTTCAATGATTTGTTGCTCCTGGGAGCGGTTTTGGAGTTCAAGCTCATTCGTTGGATTTTACAGATGTGTTTTGGACCATTAGATGCAGTTTTTAATTACCAAGTTACTTTCTAATAATGCTATTGTCCGAATTTTGCCAATTAGACACTTCCTAATTGATAAAAACTTGATTTTCTTGTATATTCCTTTCTATTTTGATGATTTGCTAATACTTTTTTCCTTTCTAATTATTTAATATTACATTTATTTGATATTTTTCTATTTCCTTAATATTTTTAATACTAATAATTAAATAATCTACATTTTTTATTTTCATATATTTTTATTTATTTCATATTTCATTTTTAGATAATAATTTATGTAATTATACACTAGTATTTACATAATGCTTTATTTATTTTTTTAATAAATACATGTACACTACATTTTTATTTAATTATATAAATCTTTCTATGTACATATTCATATAATATGTAGTATTCACATTTATTGTGCTAACACACACCCATATTAACCTATATGTGTATTATTTCTATTTATTTCTTAAGCAACTTCTTAAATTTCATAATTAATTCTACTAAACCTTAATTTTCATTTAATTATCAAATTAAGGTCTTATTTGCTTAATTTTTACTATATCTCTAATATATTCTATTTTTCATGTGCCAACCCACAATTTGCACGCAAAATTTTATTAAAGTCTTTGTAATTAATTTATTTAACTTATTGTATTTATTTGACAAAATTGTGGGGTATTACAACGATGAATATTTTCGTTTTGATCACTAAAATGAAATATTCACCCTTCTATACATGTTATATCTATTTGCTTATGTCTTGAAGATTTCTAAAGTGTTATGTTTAATCACTAAAGGTTATAGAATCGTTGCTCTATAGGTTAAAAACACAATGAATGCTTATACTGATGTGGAGTATGTACAACTATGATATTAAAAGCCTTAGGTTGAGGATTTGTAATGATTGATGCAAGAGTTAGAATGTGAGGAGCAAAGTAACAGGTGGATATGATTACCTTGCTCTCTAATCTTATCCAAGTTCTAATGTTAAACATGATGTGTGTTGTAGCACCCCAACCCCCAAGAAATAGGTTTTATATTCAACCACAGGGTGGGTTAGGTCCTATGTTACATTTCAAGTATAAAACTTGCATCTCAATTCTTTTATTTAAACATTTATTGAAAACGTTCATGGATACATCACAATATATTAAATTTCAATCCAATAAGGCTATGCAAATAGATAAAGGAATACTTAACACTCTTTATTTATTCAAATAAAATAAAGAAAGTTACATTCTTAAAACAAAACTTGAGTACATAACTCTTAAAACTTAAATGAAATTTAGTGGAAGTTTATATTCAAAAATTGGGCAATATGCCCTTACATAGAAACTTTCTAAAAATAGACTTTCTAATTCTTTAGTAAGCTTGATTATGGATTTTAAATTCTTGAAAAATAAAAGGAAGGGTGAGCATATAGCCCAGTGGATCATTCATTAAACAACCAAGTTACTATTTCAAATCAATATCACATCTAAATTCAAACGCTTTCATCCATTAAGTGATTCACACAACTTTTTGATTGTAGTTGATGTTAAGACTGAAAGGGGGTCTATTCCCTTGATGTTCTTATTTTAGATACCCCTTATTAGGGTGGAAAGACAATTCTTTTGTTACTTTCTATAAGACACTGCATACCAGGTACCCTTTAGTTGTGCATCGCAACCACATACTCCAAGCATGTGATAAGAACACTCATAGCATCCCTATGATAGTATGTGGTTCTTATCTTCAATTTCTCATATTCAAATTCAGATATTCATGAAAAAAATTAGAATATCAAATTCAAAATTTAAACATTCAAGAAAGCATGGAAATAACACATAGCATGCTTGAAAACTTCAAAGTAAACTTAAGCATGGAATCTAAGCATGGCATGATATTATGAATAATTAAAAATATGAAAAACATGCTAAACTAAAATTTAAATATGATCACTCATGCTAAACTGAAATAAAACATGTTGAAAAACTGAATTTAAGTATGAATGAACATGCTAGAAATTTGAAATAGCAAAGTAGTTAAGAAATCTCCTCCACCTCAAATCTGAGTTTTTGTTGAATCTGGCAGAAAGTTTCCCTTATCAATCATGTTCATAACTTCAAGAACTTCAAGAACAATGAAAAAAAACTACAATCCTAACTTATCACTGAAAATCAAAGCAAGAAACAAAGAAAGTGAGAAGGGTTTGCCAAGAAGAAGGCTAGAACAAGGTAAGAGGGAAGAATCAACTCTTGCATTGGGATGAAGAAGAAGTGAGCACAAAAGGCGTTTTTATAGATTTTCAAGAGCAAGGGGAGCACGGTTTAGGCAGCTTGTGCAGCTCACAATGAAAGACTTTCTATGCACAAGAGAGGAATGGTTTGCATGGTTTGGGCAAGTGGGACCACCAATGTTTCCAATCCAAGTGTGAGCACCATATATGAGTCTTATTTAGTATGCTAACTATGTGTGAACACAAAATAAGTTTTGATTACATTCTAATCTCTCTTGGACGTCCTCTACAATAGGGAAACACTCTAATATGTTGTGATTCATGAAATCAAATAAGTTTTTAATATGGGCACATAAAAACAAAGCTTTTGGAATATTTCTTATTTCCCTTGGATTCTCTCCCTTTTTGGCTCCACATGTGAGCATGAGGTAGGTTTCTATTTTCTAATTTTTCTTAGGTGAAGGAATCTTTCTATATCTCTTTAAATCAACCACTCTCCACTAAACTTTTATCTTGGGTTTGTCACATGTGTGCCCACACACATTTATGATCATTTATCTTGGCACATAAAATCATTCTTCTGGGTTTCTATAAGTGTGGGCATACTTGATCACTTACATGGCACATGGAATCATTCTTCATTGTTTCAAATAATGGAAACCTCCCATTGAGGTTGAATAGGGTGAGGGTGTACATGATCATGGTGTTTCATCCATGTGGCTTGCACATATTTAGGGGTGGCCATACATTCATGGGTCCACAAAAATTTAATAAAAATTAATATTCCTTATTTATAAATAATTGTGATTTATAACTTATAGTTTTGGAATCACGTGAAAAAACTAAGAATTTCAATATATGGTTTGGTCAAATTGGTTATCATTTACTTTCCTTATTTAGAACCCATTGAAGGCACTATAAAATGAAAATTTAAACCTTTGCCAATTATCCTAATTTTTGGATATGTTGTTTATTTTTTTAGTTCATGTCATCTCGTTTTGTTTTGGGTCATTTCGATCCCAAAAGTACCCTAAATGTCAATTCTTTCTAATTTGGACCCCCTGAAGGGCATTTGAAAAATGAAAACCCTAACCTTGACCAATTATTCTAATTTTTTGATATGTTTCCCAATTAGTTGGTTCATGTCACCTTACTTCATTTCAAATTCTTTTAGGTCCCTAAGAGTCACCAAATGAGACTTTTGGAAACCTATCAAATTTAGCCCCGAAATGAGTCTAGTTTCTTTTTGACCCAATTTCACTGAATTGATCTTGAATTTTATTTAATTAAATACGAAGTTTTCATGGTATTACATGTGTTTATTTTGCTCTAAATGCCTAGAAGCATGCTAGGGTACATCTTAACATTGATTGGGTACTTTGAGCTCTTGTGTTAATATGAACAATGTATAACATGATGTATGTATCCATGCTAGTTGTTTACACATTTTTATGTTATGAGATAAGCAATGATTAACATGTTCAGTTTATTTGAATAATATTACATGTTTTATTTTTCATGCTTAACATGATGAGATGAATGACTGCATGATCTTAATCAAAGTTCAACGAAGACTTGAACCACATATCTGGGCGTTGGTCCAAGGGGGATCATTGTGGGTGTTCTCAGAGATGGAGTGATGGGTTAGCCCCTAATTTTCAATGATAGAACGATGAGTGTGACCCTAGTTCTATGATTGGATAATGGGTGTGCTAAATTAGCCCTTAGGAATCAAGCATTTTCCTTATTTCCTTGATATGATGATGATGACAGAACATCGGGGTAAAGCCTTTTGGTCAAATTAACAATTTATAAACAACTAAATGTTTGAAATGCCTGATGTTTGTCAAGTGTTTGTATATTTGATATTTTGACTTAAATAATATTTATGGATGTACTATGTATGATCCATTGAGCACTTGAGCTCACCCCATATTTCTTTTAGGAGATCACTGAAAAAGCTTGTCTGGCATGTGCTGCTTAAAGAACATATTTAGTTGTAGATCTTACGGTTGAGATTATTTTTTGATGTTTAATTGAGTACTGAGATTAGATCTTGCATATGGCCCATTAGATGGTTTTATATGTTGAACCCTTTGTTTTGGGTTGGAGTATAGCCACTTGAGCCAAGTTTTGGATTGTTACTTGAGACCTTTATTCTGATTTACATTAAGTTTGGATATTTGAAGTTGTTAGCCAATTTATTAGAATATAGTTTTCTACTTCCATGAGATAAGTTTTGGTGATTCCAAGAGTGTTAAGCATTATTTATATGAGATCTGGTATGTCCAGAAGGTGTTTAATGAGAATTGAATGTGAGAAAACTAATGTTATGGTTCTTGACAGATGACATATGCACCGATATTTGATGATTTATGGGCGCGTCACTCCATGCATGGCGTACACGTGAAAAAAATGAAGGATCAAGAACTAGGGTGTTACAAAGGTTGTATTAGTGCTTAGTTAGCAGACAATTGGGCAAAAGAAGAGAGATCCTATGTTATAGATGCCATAGGCGAGATGAGAGCTTAGACTATAGAGTGTTAGGCTAGATGTGTATTTAGATGCCAATAGTGGTAGTTAAAATTGATGATGATTGTTGGTTCAATGGAGGAACCACTCAGCTGAGTATTGAGATCTTATGTCTAGGGAAAAGGCCATAAATAGAGACTTGGGTGTTGCTAAGGAGGCATAATGGATCTTAAATAAAAAAAATTAGGGCGTAGGTTAGAGACGAAACACGTGTTTGGTCAGGATACCAGATCGGGACAATTTGTATTTTTGGTTTTTGTGGGGTATGAGACACGTAGGAATTAGTGATATGGAGGAATGCTAGACTTGGAGATTGACATGCCATGGTTGGTAAATGATCGGTGACTCTAGAAGAGCTTGTTTTCTTATATTGGATTGGTATTGGACATTCAAGTATAATGGGACTTAGGAGGCTTTGGTCATTGAGACATTTGCAAAATTGTTTGGGTGTAGTAAGGTTTCTAAGTGGAAGCCTATGTTGCTGGGCAATAGTGGTATATGACACTTGAACCTAGAGGAATAGATAGAAGCTTGAAAATCTTACTATGTTAGTGTGAATTTGTGTGTTGATTGAGTGGTTGAACCAAAAATCCTATATCGAAAACAAACATGAGGGCTTGAAAACCTCAAACTTTAGACTTAGAAGCAAAAATTAATAGGTAATAGAACATATCGAGAACATAGAGATATGAATCTAGAGTCCTGATAGCACAAATGACGCGAGAAAAATTGTTTTGACAATAGGATCACAAACTATGAATAAAGATATGGAAAATGGAACTTATCTCAAGTTGCAAAAACATTTAGTATCCAGACTCTAAGATAAAGAGGTATGTGTAACCCAAATTGAATTAAGATAAAGCTATGACTCTTCTTGTGTATTGAGATTTTCCTTACTAATATCATGTTGAATCAATGGATACTAAAATGACTTTTGGCTTGGAGAGGATGGGAAGAATAAGGGGAAATAGCTCAAGAGATGGAAATAACAATGAATTTGGGAAGAAGTGGAATAGAGAGCCAATGGCAGTAGCTCCAGCTAGGATAGTGGTGACTACAGATATGGTAGCTGAATATGCTCAACAACTGGTAAAATAGGTCATGAGAAATCTATCACAAATTTAGAACTAGTCAACAGTACAACCATAGCCACAGGCACAGCCTCAGCCCCAAGTTCATCAGGCTCCGTAACCTAATGGTCTGATAGCACCAGACCAATCGATCGTAGATAACATTGACCAAAAGAACCTATTGATAGAATTTTAGAAGCTACAACCTAGTACTTTTGAGGGCATTACTATCATTTAGTTGCTAATAAGTAGTTACCTGAGATGAACAAACACTTAAATGCCTTAGGGGCAATTGGCACCAGAAGAGTTGCTTTAGCAGTGCACCAGTTTGTTGGACCTGCCTATCATTAGTGGGAGATTGTCATGAATGATCCTGCTACAAATGTATCTACTATTACTTTGGAATAATTTAAAACTCTATTTTATTCATACTTTTTCAACATGGCGAAGATACAACTATAGTCGGATTTCATTTGACTAGTGTAGAAGAATATGACCGATGTCGAATATGAACATAAATTCATTGAGCTATCTAGGTTTGCCCCAGAAATGATAAGAGATGAACAGTTTAAGGTAGATGAGTTTATTGTGGGACTAAAGGTAGAGATATGAAAGAGTAGAAAGAGTACAATTAATTAAGCGAGATCTCAAATATGAACAAGCTTTGAGAAATAGACAAAAGAGGTCATAACTAGAGCAAGTCATAGGAGCTCCACAAAAGAGGCAGAACATACAAGATGGGTACTGAGTGCCTTAGAATTAGAATTAGGCTCATAATTTCCATATGTTGCAGAGCCAACAAGCACGAACTGATTGTGCTAAGGATGAACATAACAAGCATGCTCTTGAGGGTTATGCTTTTTATGCCACCAGAAATGACATATTGCCAAGAACTATCCTAGTAGAGCTCTAGCTTCTCCTCAGCAACAACAGGCGCATGGACAAGTTGGTCATACAGAATAGAAGCATCAACCACATTCCCAACCATCGAAGAATTAGGGGTAGAACCAAAACTAGTGTCGAGGACAAAATCAGGCCCAACTCTATGCTGCTTATGCCCAGGCTGATCATGCACTAACAGTGGAAGGTATTTTCCTTTTGTTTAATGTTGCTATGAAAGTCTTTTTTGACTCTGGTGCTACCGATCATTCATTTCTTAATATTTAGTAGATAGATTACACTTGGTAACAAACCAATTGCCTGTGACTTTACTTGTAGCCACATCCATATGGACCATAGTGAACTTTATGAGATACTATAGACGTGACCTTAGATTTGGAGAGAAGTTGATTTTAGCTAATCTTTGTACATTCCCATTTCATGAGTATGACATCATATTAGGTATGGATTGGCTGACCTTATATCAAGCCAAGATAGACTGTCAGAAGCGGAGGGTAATTGTGATGTTGCCTTCTGGGGATGTGTTTAGGATAAATTGGTAGCTATGCTACACTATTTAAAACAAATAGAGGACTTCAAATAGTTACTAGAAGAGGATGCTAGTAAATCTAGAGAAATACAAGAGCTACCTATAGTTCATGAATATGTAGATGTATTCCCAGATGACCTACGTAGACTACAACCACACAGACAGGTAAAATTAAAGATTGAGTTACATCCTGGCACTAATCCCATAGCTATTTTGCCTTATAGAATGGCACTAGTGAAGTTGATTGAGCTAAAGACGCAACTATGTGAAATTCCTCTGAATCCGTCCAAAACTGCAAGAGAATAGTTAAAACTTCCAAAATTTAGTTCTAAATCGACAAACTCTTAGTTTAGAAGGAAGATTCAAGCTTACTTGGTTTAGGATTGCTTTATGCATCAAGAACTATCAAATTCTAGTTTCTAAGATTGAATCTACATAATTTATCTAAATGAATACATAAATCTTGAACTAAAATGATTGAGAGGTTAAGATTCTTACCTTAGACCTTTCGATCCTCCTTGGATCAGCTCTGGATCGTGTCTCTGAAACTTTGGGATGATTTGGAGAAATCTATGAGTGAAATGACAAAATTAGGGCTTGAAAATTTTTTAAATATCACACAATGACTACGGTTACCAATGTAACCTCTTTTTTTCTCCATTTTCCTCCGATGACGATGGTTGACACTTCAGTGATTGACTTTTTTCTCAACATTTTTTGAGTTTTTCCCCACCATCCGACATTCAGATTTGTTTTTTTTTTTCATAAAATACCATATAATAAACATTTAAAAAAATGTTTTCAAACATTTTTACATTTATTTCATAATTTTTAAAAAATTCATTTTTGATATGTACGCATTTGAAAAATTTGGGGTATTACAATCTACCCCCCTTAAAAGAAATTTCGTCCTTAAAATTTAATTTAGAAGTACCAGCATAATGCGTCTGACAAATCGTGCCTAGCGAAGAGATTTGAGTACTTTCTTCGCATCTCACTCTCTACCTCCCAGGTCACCTCCTCTAGAATATCATGCCTCCATAGGACTTTGACGAGGGGTATGTCCCTGGTACTGAGACTCTGCGCCTTACAATCAAGTATTATGATAGCTTGCTCCTTCTAAGTAGCAATTGTCCTAAAGTATGACATACTCCCAATGTATAACATGTGAAGGATCTAGCTCGTACTTCAACAACACCAAAACATGGAACAAATTATGGATTGAGGACATTCTATTCGAAAAATCCAATTCATATGCGCATGCATCGACCCGTCTAAGAATCTCAAATGGAACGATGAATATAGGTGCTAGCTTCCCCTTAACTCCAAACCATTTGATCCCCTTATGTGGGCTGATCTTCAAGAACACTCGATTGCCTGGTTAAAACTCTAGGGGTTTCCCCCTCTTGTCCATAGCTTTTCTATTTGCTTTGTGCTATAGCTAGCCTCTTCTGGATTTGCTTAACTTGTAAGTTCATTTACTGAATAAACATGAGTCCTATGAGTACCTGGTCATCGAAATATGCCCAACAAGATGATGATCTACAGGGTATTCCATAGAGTGTGCCTCATATGGAGCCATCATGATGTTTGCCTAATAGCTATTATTATAAGCGAACGCAGTTAAATGTAAATGCTTGCTCCAATTACCTCTGAAATCCATAGCACATGCTCTAAGCATATCTTCAAGTATCTAAATGACCCTCTCTAACTGCCCATCTGTCTGTGGATGAAATGTTGTGCTCATAGTGAGTCTGCTAGAATTGAGACATAAATCTAGAATCTCTATTTGACACTATAGCCCTGGGAACTCCATGCAGTCTCACTATCTCTCGAACATATAACTCACCTAGTATACTCCCTATATCAGTAGATCGAATAGGTAAAAATTGTGCTACCTTCGTCAATCGATCCACAATAACCGATACGTTGTCTTCTCCTCTTTGACTTCTCGGCAAGCCGCTGACAAAGTCCATTGCAACACTATCCCACTTCCATTCTAGAATTAGAATTGGTTGCAACAGTCATGATAACTTCCTGTGCTCGACCTTTACTTGCTAACAAGTCAGACACAGAAAGACATACCTGGCTATGTCTCTCTTCATCCATCTTGTAATACCCCAGAATTTTGTCAAATAATTCAAAATAAATAAATAAATTTAAATAAATTAATTTCAAAGATTTTAATAAAATTTTGGGTGCAAATTGTGGGTTGGCAAATGAAAAATAAAATATATTAGAGATATAGAAAAAAAAATTAAGCAAATAAGACCTTAATTTGATAATTAAATGAAAATTAAGGTTTAATAGAATTAATTATGAAATTTAAGGAATTGCTTAAGAAATAAATAGAAATAAAGTATTTACACACATTGGCTAATATGTGAATGAAGAAGGTGTGTGTTAGCATAATAAATGTTAATGCTACATATTATGAGAATAGGTACATAGAAAAATTTATAAAAATGTAGTGTACATGTATTTATTAAAAAGAAATAAAGCATTAGTGTATAATTACATAAATTATTATCTGAAAATGACATATAAATTAAATAAAAATACATGAAAATGGTAAATATGGATTATTTAATTAAAGACATTAAAGAAATGGGAAAATATCTAATAAATATAATATTAAATAAATTAGAAAGGGAAAAATATTAGCAAATCATCAAAATAGAAGAGAATATACAAGAAAATCAAGTTTTTATCAATTAAGAAGTGTCTAATTGGCATAATTTCGGATAACAGCAACTTAGAAGAGTGATTTTGGTATTAGAAACACGATCCAACGGCCAGAAATCCATCATCCGTAGGATCTGAGATATCACGGTCACGATCGAAGCCCAAAATAGTGCCTAGGAGCATCGAATAACTGAAATCCAATTGTCCAGAATCAATCCATCTGATCTACGGTCTGATTTTGTTTCGTTGATCGCGAAAGTACAGGAATCGAGGAAAATCCAACGGCCAGGATCCGTAATCACGTTCTGATGATCATCGCTCACAACTTGAGGATCATTAGACGATCGGGATTGAAGGCGCAAAACATAATCGTGAAATCGGACCGCACACATTGGTCGAGGTCGATCTGACGGTCCATATCAAGCTCATTTTCTCTAATCGCGAGATGCGTGTCTCAAGGATCATCTGACGGCTCGGACAAGATTCGTTAATCGCTATCACGATCCGAACGCAGCATTCGATGATCATCCGATGGCCCAGAAAAGTGCGTTCCATTGATTG
The DNA here is from genome assembly GCA_030144865.1 of Tinospora cordifolia. NCBI lineage: Eukaryota > Viridiplantae > Streptophyta > Magnoliopsida > Ranunculales > Menispermaceae > Tinospora > Tinospora cordifolia. The sequence continues at coordinate 496 of JAJIYU010016499.1, read as the reverse complement.
CGAATCGAGTATTGCAGTCGAGGTTGATCGAACGTTCTAGATCTCACCCGCCTTATCTCAATCGCGAACCCAGTGCTGCGATCGAGGAGATCCAACGGCCGACGTTCCACCCGCCCGATCTTGATCACGAACGGAATCTCGAGGACGATCCGACGGTTTAGATCCGATGCTCCGAATTAAATAACTGAAAATGAATAAAAATACTTCAAAAATCTGAAAATTGGTTTCTAAAATCCCAAAAATTTCCAAAAAAAATCAATTACTAATCTCTTGTGCTTGGGGGGCACGAAATTTTGAAGGATTGGCAAGTTTCTTACAATAAGAGCACCACAAACTTGCCATTCTATACACTTTTGAAGCCTATACAAACCCCCCATGCTCACAATTCAACTCATCCCAAGAAACAAGAGTTGAATTGTCATCTTGTTCTCTAAGCCCTCTTCTTGGCTCCCCTTCTCACTTTCTTTTTCCTCTTGTGTGTGAGAAGTTCATTGGG
>JAJIYU010016498.1:0-12128 GCA_030144865.1 Tinospora cordifolia | reverse complement strand
CAGTGATTTATAATTGTAAGGTTGGGTTGATTCTGATCTATGGGAATAAGAAGGATGAGATGATTCGTAATAGTAAGTAGAAGGGGGTGCTTCTATTGATGGTGATAACAACTGTGGCAACAAGTTAGTAGGGAGATCAGGCAATATTGAAGGTGGTACTAAAGATTCATCACCACGAGATGTTGATGGTGGTGGTGGTGGAGAAGAGTAGATGTAAGGCTCATAGGCCACAACTACTTGAATTCCTACAAGGCAAAGCAACAAAACATGAATGGCACGGCGCCAATAACCCTTTACACCATTTAGAGTCCCCATATTTCCTAATACTCAAAACTCTCAAACTACTTCAAGTTTGGTGTTGGATTGTTTTAGAAAGGCTCTTTATATAGAAAACTTGAAGCACTCTCTTGGAATTTTTATTAAAAGCATTTTAACTATAACAATGTGGTGTCCCACGAAGTCCCGAGGTTCTATTCATAATGAGCCGTTGGCACGAAGGTTTCTTTTGGCATAGCTAATGAGTCTCATCTAATATTTTTAATTGCATTGGCTATATAAGCTTTGTAGGTTGGATAAACTATCATTTTTCTGGTTCATAAATAGCAGTGGGACACCATGGTCTATAAACTTGTTCATCAGCTGGAATGAATAATTTCAATTTCTTGCTCTTGAATGAGTAATTTTTAGGAGACTGATTTTTTTTAGTATAAACTGTTATTGTCAGTTAAATTTGTTTTAAGAACATAAATAAATTGCACTAAATTGAAAATTTAGCAATGGTAAATTGTGTATATATTTTCAAGCAAATAAATTGTTATTTGTTAATTACAAACCTCTTGATCAAGTAATTTGTGGTAGAAACTTCAGCAATTCTTTCTCAATTATTTTATTCTATAATCTCGTGTGTGCTGCGAGAATGAAAATGTTGGAGATTTTCACTGGAAATGTTCGCCAGCTTGATCAATCTAATCAATCCAATCAAATTTGTTAGTTAATTTGGATTACGTTAGATAGGTTGCTTAGAACAAAGTTGTAATATGCTCAACCAAATTAGCTTGGATTGACCATGAAAATGCAAGTAACTCGACCCAAAATAAACAAAGTTTATATAGTTCCAAAATATTTAAGTTAAATTAATACTATTAATATAACATAATTAACAATAATATTATTAAAACAGTTAATATTATGAAATTTTAATTTTTAATGTTATTAAGGATTTTGTATGGTTATATAAACCCCACATTTTTATTTAACCGCCTGATTCTCAATTGTTTCCCAAAAATTTTTAAAATATCTTTATTTTCTTAATTTTTTTAAAGAGCTAATGGGCAAAAAAATTCAAACGTTTCGCATTTTTACAAAATAATCTAAACTTTTTAAAATTAGCAAATAAGTACAAATGTAACTCATTTTATTATAATTGTATCCTATGAATGATTTACCCAGTTGAATGCCTATGTAGCACTTAGTTGGCACTGAGGCGTAAATGACATGAATCATGTTAGCTTGTATCCACAATTGCCTACAATTAAAAACAATTACATAAGTGCCAAAATTAGTAAGTTTCTCTTCAGGGCCAATCGAAAAGAAGAAACGAGTGAGTCTAAAGTGTCGTTCCAAGCAAACCGAAAAGGAATGAATGAAGAAGAGACGAATGCAGAGCACAAAGCAGAGTAGACATAGAGCGCAAAGCAAAGCAGATGCAAAGCTTAGAGGAGGATCTTTTAGGTGAAATAGTAAACGAAGAGGAGACGAACACAGAGGAGATGAATAGAGGAGACGAACCTTGTTCTATCTTTTAATGAAAGTCGAGGCACGACAGAAATGTATATCCTAGCTATTTGTGCTTCTATTCTTAACCAATAGAAACAAAGAACGCAAGCAACACAAGCAAGAAAAGGCATATGCAAAGTCCCCTAGAGTCCCTTCTTCTGAAGAACTCGAGTAATCGACGAAGACCTCTTTGGTTTGCTTACCATCGACCAGGTAATTAGTTTGTTATTATTACTTTTTATTTACTAGTTATGGACATTTCCTTAGAGAGAACACAACCCCTGATCCATCACATTGGCCACTTGGCCAAGGGCTCACATACCCTGCACCAAGGCTTGGTATGGTAGAGTGATGTGATCTTATCACTGGTGCACCCAAACCAATATCCAACTCTCTCACTGGCAAGATCTTTGCCAAAAAAATCCCTGGGCTATGATCCTCTACCCAATCCACCAAGTCCTTGAAATGTTCTTCATTGCCCACTTCTGCAATTATTTTGTGTATAATCCTACCTACGCTTAAGATTGTGCCTTCCTTTATTTCTCGCGCATTTGCTTTTGCAACTGCCATTGATACTGCATTTCCAAACAAATTTGAAACCTTGAAGAGGCGGCCATTCTCCTTCATCACCCTTCCACCAACCAACCCATCTTGCATTTCTCATGAATCCCATCATCATTATCATTGTCAATAATCGAAGTTGCTAGCAATTTCCACACGTATGTGGAGAATGAGATAATGGATTTATGGTATTAGACAATGAATGAGTATAAAAAAGTAACAATATTTGAATGTGCATTTTCTTGGTTCATTTATTTTTTTATTTCAATTGTTTTATTGTTGAGATTTTTCTTAAATCTAGAATGTTATCATCAAGACATCAACTGATGACGTAGGACGGAGGTTTTTAAGAGGCCAATATTGGAAAGTAAGTATGGAACAAACACGTGATATATGAGTGGTATTTAAATGACATTATTATGTTTGCTAAGGAATACTTGTTTGGGTTTCATGATAGACAAAAGAGGACTCAGGTTGGTTTAGGTGGTTGGACCCAATTCCAACTTCCGAGGTCAAACAAATTTGCGATCCTTTTGTTACCAAGATTGGGAGTCTAAGAGAAAAAGTAGAACATCTTTAATTAGTAAAAATTCATCTATAAAATCAATTAGACGAGGCTAAGGCAAAGATTTCACTACTGGAGTGTGAAAATCAAAAGCTTAATGCTAAATTGGCCAAGGAACACAAGTACACGAAGAAGAAATTGGCATCAATAGGAATAACAACTACTAGGAAGCTCATAGTTGTTGGCATTTTTTGTCTCTTATTTTTCATTATGAAGATTGTACTTGGCTTCAAACAACCTACCCATTACTTGGAGTTGCCATAAAATCCTAACATGTTATGTAATTAAAGTAGCTTACAATGCAACATTTCTTTTTGTCTTCATGACAGGTGGTTGTCTAATGCTTGCTTCTTTTCTCTATTTTCTTTCTTCATTTCTTTTAATATTTAACACTTTTCAGTTCTTTTGTTGTTACATCCATGTTTCATGTTACTTTCACTGGGCATACCTCTATCTATTTTCATTTTGTGCCTCTTGCTTCAAAGATAATAGAGTGTCGTGATCTTTTGCATTTTCAACCTTTTCCCTAAAGCTTAGCTCCATGGTATTTGTTCGGTAGGTAGTTTCATGTTGTTTGAAAGGTGGAAATCCTTATTGTCTACTTACAGAGGTAACTCCCCTCACAATAGTAGTCTACACAAGATATCTCGCACTGCAGGTTAGCCTTAGGGGAAGTAGGTGGAGAATGGTTGTTGGTAACCACTTTGTGTATTATTCTGTATCATGAGTTAGATTTTGTCTTGTATGCTCCAAATTATGCTATGGACAATAGAACCAAGCATTTGATAATGATTTAACACTTTTGGGAAAAACAATATTACCTAAACCATAGGGGTGAATGCTTTGGAAATCTTATTATGGTCTTTGGATCACTGAGAAATTTGTTTATGGTGTTTCTATGACTTGCTTGATTTGTTTAAAAGTGGTTCAATGCAACTTTTCAGTGAGTATTTGGTTCAATCTTAAGCATTAGCTTTATCATAAATGCTTGATTTGATCTAATAGCAAACGTATTCTCTGATTCAAGTCTAATCACGTATAAACTCCAAGAACAATTATCGACATATCTTACCTCTGCTCTCTTGTGATTACTCCTAACCCATCTAACATTAAATCCTTGTTCAACTGCATAATTCTGAATTGTTCTCTTAAACTGGTGTTGATTGTCAAATCGCATCATAAATTTAAAATTCAAATCTTTGTTGTTGCACTTAGGGTTGTATATCAAATTTCTTTGCTTCTTTGACCCGATAGATAGTGAAAATCTAAGGTTAGATTACATACATGAAGACATAAATAATAAATTGATATATAACATACATGAAAACATAAATAATAAACATACCTTTCTTGCATCCAATTCTCATCATCTGTGTTCTCAGGAGTTAAAACCTCATTTTCATATTCCTCATATTCTGATCTGTATGGTTCAACATGATCTTCATACATCTCAAGTTTTTTACCTAATAGGGAAGTAGAAACATCAATTGGTATTATTGCTCTTGGTATTGCGTTATTGTCCAATGATAGACCGACACCATAGTCAGGAAGTGTCCTCTTCATAATCCTTAACTTCGTCCTTGCAGTAGAATACTCTTCGTCACTATCTTTAGTGTTCGTGCTACATTCTCCCATTGACGTTCATTGCCAATATCAAAATTTTTATCCCTAAAATCATCTGAAGGAAAATCGAAGTTGTAAACTATGGCCTCTTCCAATTCTTGAACCCTACAAAATCAAAAAGCCCAATTCATATCCAAGAATCACTTAAAATGCATGTGAGGTAATTAATTGATTGATGTAACATTAACCATGCATATTAGGTAAATGAAAATAATAAATATTCATTGGGTGCATACAATCCATTGCAAGAACATTATTCTTAAAAATTATATTTTATATGATTTCATTAACTTAGTCTCGAACCATCACCAACTTAGAGCCAATAACGTTAATTGAATCCATGAACTTCATCATCTAGCCGAATTACAACTCAAGAATAGTACTACATAGAAGAAAAAAAGAAGAAAACTCTCAAAATGCTTCATCAGACATCTTGTTTTAGCTTGTAAAGGATGGATTGAACCCAATTCAAAGGGATTTTTTTTGGGCTACATATGCCATTTTCACTTCCTATTGCTTTTGATGTCAGAACCCCTTTTCTAGGCCGAAAAACGGCTCGACCGGTACAATGATTCAACGAACTCACTCATCGAGTAGAGTTCGCCTAATCACTGTTAAGCCCTTACATTCTAATTTTTACGACAAACGACATCAGAGTAATTTAAAACATTTATACTGTAAGGTGCGGAAGCAACAAAATATTACACATCATCATATCCCAAAAGTATAGTGTGACGACCCATGTTTTGGTGTGCAAAATTTTCGAGTTCGATATATCTATTTTCTGAAATTTTTAATGGAAATACAAGGATTTACCTCAATTTTTCTCAATTTTATATTATTTATTAGAGAAAATAAGAATAATGGAAAAAAATGCAATTTTGAGGAGAAAATTCATGAAACTTTGACGAAAACATAATTTCTGGAGAGAAATGATTTTTGGGATTGATTGTTGAATTTTCGGAATAATTATAAAATTTTTAGGGTAATTAATGGAATCTTTGGGTGATTATTCAATTTTTTGAGAAAATAAATGATGGAAATTGGTGTATAATTGAAGAAATGGATAGAAAATGAATTATTAGCAATTTTAGTAATTTAAAAAAAATGAAAAAGATTGATATATATATATATATATATATAAGGGGGGAAAAGAAATAAAAAACAAAAAAAACCAGAAATCGGCGCACGGGTCGAATGGCTCATGCGAACCGACTTTGGGTCGGGCCTGCGGCCCGACCTAGTCGAGTATAGGCGCAGGCCTCTGGCCCAAGCGGACTAGGCCCACAAAGGCTGAGCCCAGGCGCGTTTAGCGCCTGAGCCAACCCAGGCACCTTCTTCTTCTTCTCTCACGATTTTGGGGCATTTTTTGGCGATTTTTGAGCTATTTTTCAACCAAAAACCATGGGAATCCATGGGTTAATTATCCCTGGTTTTCAACAAGCTAATAGTAAGTGCGAATTGAGCATTCAACATGAGGATTTAGAGGCCACGTGCCCTATTCTCTTGCCATGCAAGCAGCTTCTCATGCAACAAAAACCCATATTTTTGTCTAAGTCCAAACTTCTAGCTCTTGTTCCCACCTTCTAGACCTTGAATCTCTTTCGTTTCTCATCCAAATCCAGTAATCTATAGCTTGTTTTGAAGCTGATACCACCATCTACGAAGTCCCACAAGTGGTTTGCCCAATCTTGAAGCCATTTGAGACAGAAATCATACAGAAAATGTGTTGTCCACAGAGTTCAAACCCAGAAAACTAGAAGAGTTTGTCTTGAAGCCACCTTTGGAACTCTAATTCCTAGACCATTCCAAATTCGTTCTGGAGGTAAAACCCCTCTTTTTCTTCCTTATTTCAAGTCTTCCACATCCAAGTGGTGGAAATCAAAAATTAAAACTCCCAACATATTTTACAAGGTTATAAAACTGACTATCTGGCTAACTGTTTTGATAGTTTTTGCAGAGAGCAAGCAGTAAAACCAGATTGAGGCTGTGTTTGGAGAACTTGTAGACATCCGTTTGGGTTGAAATCAGAGGCGTTTTAAACCTCATAGTAAAGGCTACAGAGAGGTATAAAGAGCTAACCCTAAGCCTCTGTACTTTAGATGTTATATATTTGCAAAAATGCCATGTAAGTTAAGTATTGTGGACTTAAAAAAAATTTCAGAACACCCTTATGCATACTATGTTTTGGAGTTGGATTTAAGAGTCAAACTGATTATGGTTGCTTGCTGTTTTGAATAAGGCTTAATTAGTCAGCATTCCAGAGACTAAAATCTTGCAAAAACAGCAAGGAATGGCCTCAGATTAGTATTGGTACCTCGGATAGATAAGCACTCAAAAAAACCATAGGGGATTAAACCATGCAATAATCTATTACATGGACAGAAAAGTAAGGGATTAGTTGACTGACCAAATAAAGGCAATTTGAGCTAAAATTTAGTGTAGAAGTCCCTAGACATGTCAATGGTATGTGTCAAATTTCAGGGCATTCTAAAATTGGGAAGTAGGTTAGTTAATCCATTAAGTGACTGCTTGTCACATGGTATACGGGATTCTTATAATCCCTGTTATTACACCTAGAAACCCTAGTAAATGATGTTCAAAAATCACGAAATAAAATTTTAGTGAAAGCTTAGATAGAATAGATCAAATCTAAAAATTTTTACACAAATCCAATGGTTGGATTGATCACAGAAAATTTGGAAAATTTACTGCTAGGAAGTGTGAACCCAGAAGTCCCTGTGATTCAACTAAAAATTCTGAGATTAAATTAGATAGGTAAACCTCTGTGGATCGGGCTGAAATTTGGTGGAGTAATTCCTAATTATGTCTAGTTTATGCCTACCAAATTTCAGAGCAATCTGATATGGATAAGTGGGTCAAATTAGGAAAAGAGTCACTGTCTATCATACAGAAACCGAGAACACATAGTCCCTAAAATCTTACCTAACAATACTATCAAATGAAGTCATAAAATCATGATTTAAAATTCTAGGGAAGGTTTAAAGAGTCTAGAACAGATCTAAAAAATTTGGTGCAAATCCGACATACGGATTGCCCGCAGAAAAATCGGCAAGCTTGTTGTGTAAGAGAGCAAAGAACCCAAATTTGACTAAGTGTTGAGGTTTGAGATTTTGAACTAATTTTGACCCTTTTTGACCCAATCTTGACCTGAATGGCCTATGTTGACCCAATTTGGGCATGGATTGACCTAAGGTGACTAGGATGATTGCATTGACCAGAGTTGACCAAAATCGACTATGTCTGACCGATTGACCAAAATGGCTCGGGTTGATCAAAACTAAGTTGGGACGGTGATATTAGATATTAGGCCACTGTACGGATAAAATTGAGATTGAGTTTTGATTGATGCAGATTCGAGAGGGTATAGCAAGGTTGTGCCGGTTGTCGACGGGACATCGGTGCACAGGACCTGAGGTGAGTAGTTTGATTCAAATGTTTCTATGACTTTTATTCCTTGCATAAAACTGGTATGAAATGACATGGTTTGAATGGTTTCACGAAACTTAGATATATCTAGTTGATTTTGAGATATGTAGATGTACACGGGTAGCGAGACCAGAGGCTTGAGGTCTGAGCGCAGGGTCAGGGTATACGATGGGATGAGACTCGAGGTCCGAGCGCGGGGTTAGGGTGTGTGATTAACATGCCTAGCTTCCGACTCGCTCGAGTGATGGCACTTGAGGACTGAGCGCGGGGTTAGGGTACTCGAGGGCTACACCTGGCTTACGACCCGCTCAAATAGCCAATACGCCTGACCTACGACCCACTCGAGCGATGACCATAGGTTGGGTTTTGTTGAGCTAACCTGGCCTGGATATATTTTTAACTGGCATGAATTTAAGATGGTTTTTGAAACCGTTGCACTATTGATAATTGTTTTCATACTATGTCATGCTTTCGAATGTCACATCATTTTATTGCTCATACATACATGCATTATTTTGGAATATTGGTTATGGTTGACATGTTGATCTTTCAACTCATTGAGCCACGTGGATTTTAGGCTCACTACTTTATTATCATTTCAGGTTCTTTAGTGGCGGACAAGGAAAAAGGCGTAGTGATTGCCTGATTCCCTGACGATTCCTGTCTTAGTTTCTTTTTGGTCTTCTCCGTTTCATTTGAGGTTGGTCATTGTTGTACTAGTCTTAAATGGTTAAATGTGTATTTTGGACAAAACTAATGTAAATAAATGTTTTCGCTTTAGTTGTTGCTTGCTTTTACTTCTAAGTATTCCAGTTATTCCGATATCATCTGACTGTGTGAGATTTAGAAAGGGCTTAACAGTGGTCGGGCGAACTCGACTTGGTGAGAGGGTTCGTCAAGCCACTGTGCCGATCGGGCCGCCCATGGCTTAAAGAAGGGGTCTTGACATATAGTTTAACCATTAAACCATTGCAGACATACAAAATGTGACCGACCTCAAATAGAAACAAAAAGAAACAGAGGACCACTCCGAGACTAGGCTATCATCCCGCCTTTCCCTCTATTGGCCGCTGAGGAACCTGAAACGTTAGTAGAGTAGTGAACCTAAAAGTTAATGTGGCTTAGTGAGTAGCAAAACTAGCATATTACCTAATCGGCAACCAAAAACAGTGCATGTTTGCATGAATAGTAACGGTGAAACAATTTTTCAAGAATCCTGGTATGTTATAAAAACAATTATAAACAGTGCAACGATTTGAAGAAGAACAGTTTAAATACATGCGACTCAAAACTATATCAAGACAAGGGTTTAAATCATCAAATATAAACCTATGGTCATCACTCTAACGGGTCATGAGTCAGGCGTACCAGCCACTCAAGCGGGTCAAGGGTTAGGCGCATTCATCAAACACCCTAACCTTGCACTCGGTCCTTAAGTGTCGTGCTAGAACAGGTCTAAAGCTAGGTGCACTAATCATATGCGCTAACCCCGACACTTGGACCTCGAACCTAAATCAATCACATCATGTACCCTGACCTTGCGCTTGGACCTCGAGCCTATGGTCTCCCTATCAGTGTACAACTACATATATTTCAAATCAATCATTGTAGCTCAACTCGAGAAACCATTCAATCGATGATAATTTCAATCATTTTCCATGCAAGGAATACAATTAAGATAACAACTGAATTAAACTACTCACCTCGGGTCCTGCACTCTTGGCCCAGTCCCCCGATCTATGCTCAAATTTGCGTTATGTTAAACCCAATTTTAGTTCCTTATGAAACACTGCTTAATTCGGTCCCACTATTCCTAATCAATCTCAGTCAATTCGAATTCGAATCGATCAAATCTAGTCAACTGGTCAAACTTGGTCAATTAGGTCAAACTCGGTCAACCTAGTCAAAATTGGTCAACATAGGTCAATTTGGGTCAATTTAGTCAAAATCAAGTCAATTGGGTCAAAATTCCTAATTTTCAACACTTAGTCAATTCTAAGCCTTTTAGTATAATTTGCGCAGCAAATTTGTCAACTTTCTTGCAATCAATCCAACCGTTGGCTTTATGCAAAACTTTCCAGATTTGATTTAGACCCTTCAAATATTCACCAGAATTTTATTTTTCTATTTTTGGGTTTGATTTGACACGTTTTCCAACTAAAATAACAGGAATCCCAAATTCTGGATTTTTCTACCTATCTATAGAGTAAAGTTTCTGAATTTCATGTAATCAATCCGACCGTTGGATTTGTGTGAAGATTTCCAAATTTGATCTATATCATTTAAATGTTCCCCAGAATTTTGGTTTCAATTTTTCTGATCTCATTTACTATGGTTTTTGAGTGGAATCATAGAGATGCTCAAATCTAGTCCTATTTGTTCTAACTGTGCAGCAGGACTCACAATTTTTCTGCTGTCAATCCGTAAATCGAATTTGCGCAATATTTTTCAGTTATGATCCACACTTCTAAGGTGTCTATAGAATTTTATTTCATGAATTTTGGGCCCTGTTTAGTATGTTTTTCAAGAGTGATATCAGGAAATTTTGGTTTCCCGGATTGCATATAATAGACAGTCAAAAGGCCACTTATTTAACCCCTCCAACTTATCTATTTGAGACCAAATTTTTACACGATATTCCTAGTTGTTTCATAAACGTATCCTCCAAAGTTTAGACAAATCGAACATGTCTAAATATTTTAAAAAATTTATAACAGCAAGCATAAAATAATGGTATCATGACAGATTTTTCAAAATTTTGTAAGTATCAAATCATGCATATCTGGTAGTTCAGTTCATCATCATTTTTTGCATGCTCCAAGTGCTCATTTGTTATTCTTCATAAAATAGAAAATGAAGTAGACATAACAAGCTTTAAAATGAGCCATAATACCTCAAGATCAGAGTTTGGATGACCCACGAAACTGCCTCACAAACTCAGCCAAAACACAGTTTGTCTGATTTTCTGGGTTCTGTAATCACAAACAGCCCCTCTTCGACGCCATTTTCGACATCTGTCAAGAGGTCAATTGGTGTTTCTCATTAAATGGAAGTTGAAGTAGACATTATAAGCTTCAAAACGAGCTATAGTACCTTAATATTGGACTTCGGATGACCGAGAAATCAGCCTTGCAAAACTCGGACAACACACATTTCTGGATTTTTGCAGTGACAAACAGAAACTTTCGAGGCCGTTTCTGCCTCAAATGGCCCGTGTCTTCGATCAAAGGCTTACACCTCCTTGAAGAGGGTGGTGAGAGCTTTCAAACGATTATAAGGACATCCAAAACGGACTTTGGACGAGAGAGATATTGAAGTTGGAAGATGGTTCGTCCAAACTGATTTCTGCATTCAAAAAAAAAAAAAACAAGTTTGTGATGTTTGGGAGAGGTTTTGCACGAACAAAAACGTGCTACGTGGCCACCCACGTGGTGGGGGGAATGGCCAGGTATGGAGGTTGCTTGGCCAAAGTTCACGAGGTGCAGGGGTGGCGTGCCAACGATGTCACACCTCGACCCCCAGACCGGACATCATGTCCCTCTTGTCAGGCGTTACGTGGCTCCAAGCTCGACGCGTGGTCTGCTGAGGCATCGGGCGTGCAACAGTCATCATCATCTTTCCACAAACCTCTATACACGAGTTTTAAATCATTTCTTAATTTCAAATGACCATTTTATTCATGCTTCACTAAGCAATTAATTTCAAATCAAATTCACTAGATGTTCAAAATCATATTTATATTAGAAATCAAGATAATAGTAGCAGAAACACTTTTTGGATCAAATCTTTCTAAATCATTGAACACTGTTTAGCAATACCATAACTAGAAATCATTAGTTTATCAATCAAGATAAAAATAGTGTTTAAGATGGTAAAACAGTCCTGTATATACATATACAAAAATATGATACATGACCCTCTGGCCCAAATTCAAAATATACATTGTAAAAACTGTACAAAACAGAGAGACAGTTTAACAAAAATATCACACTATCTTTCTATACATCCTTCAGTCTCTGGTCTGCATCCTCACTGAGCGCTAGGCTCATGAGTACCTGTAAAATAAAAATGGGGTGAGCTCGAAAGCCTAGTGGATCTCCCCTACACATCAATAGCATTATACAAACGAGCATACGAAACATGCAAACAGTTT
>JAJIYU010016497.1:0-12120 GCA_030144865.1 Tinospora cordifolia | reverse complement strand
TTTTTTTTTTTTTGTTTAGTTATGGACAGTATCTTAAACTTTTTATGTTTGATAGGAGAAATGTATCTAAACAACAATCCAAATATGACCCAAATCTCTACTTTGCATATTTTTAATTTGTTTATTTTTGTGTGCGATCATAGGCTAAGTTTTTTAAATAATTATTCTAATTATTAAATAACCTTGTGAAATGAGTAATCTTATTGTTACCTTGTATAGTATAGTCTGAGTTTTTATTTTATTTTATTTTTTTTATTTTTATGGATAACTATGCACTGTAACGGATTACGCATTGCAAAATTTGTAATAGATTTATTATTCGTTGCAAATCTATTTCAATGTTGAATTTGCAACAGGTTTTCTCAAAACCTTGTACAACTATTTCTCTATAACTATAAATAAGTATAGTGTGCTTATAACATACAACCAGATGAATAATAAGTAATCTTAATTTTGAAATGAGAGTAAAATTTTATTATTCTTAACATTGTTGTCATTGCGTTCTCTTATTATTATGCATTGTATGTCTATTCAGCAATTACTGGCAAAATTGCCCAAGCGTGAAAATGGCATATGGCATTGGTAGCAGGGCGTATTGTTGGTTCGGCCTCCCATTTTCTGCAAGTTTTGGGCTTCAACATGCATTTGAAAATATTTTTAAAAAATGAGGGGATAATATAAAAAATGTCACAATAATTATTTTAATTACGTAATTATTTAGATATTTTTTACTTAATTACAACAATATTGTATATTGTTAATTATTATAAAAATATATTGTAATATAGACAGTGTTCTTCTTCTTCGTTAACGTATACCGTTGAAGCATTGATGGCTAGGGTTTTTGCAGCATTGATGAAATGATGATGAGAGGCCTATGAGGCTGATGAGGAGAGGTGATGAGGAGCGTCGGCAATGAGAATTTTTCATTGCTTCATTTGTAGCACAGTGGAGGTGGTAACGAGAGGAAGTTGAGTTCATGTTGCAACCAATGAGGGAAAAAGCAAAATGAAGATCTGCATCGCTCTTAGATTCAAAATCGCGGTCTGTGGATAGATCGATCAATCAAAGAAAGAAGTTAAGAAGAAGAAGTAGATGTAAAGCAAAGAGGTCGAGTTTCACATGCGCACTCATCTTCATTTTCTCTGACAAAGGCGTCAGCATGGCCTTTAGCAGACTCACATATGGCACTGCTAACACTCCTATCGGTCTCATTGTCGCCACCATTGCTTACGCTTTTGCCCTCTTTGTTGTCGTATCAGTTGGCGTCAACATCTCCAACAATTTAGATCTAAACAGCAATTTAGATCTACCTATGCTCATTGCCATTCCTATTTGCTTGTGTCAGAGCTATTTGATCTATTTCTCAAGCACAAAGGAGACGGGGCAGAGATTGAAACTCCTGCAATGGATGCCATGGATAGATCGATCTGCTCACACGAAATCCTCATTGTTGCCTGGTTTCTCAAGCAAGAACGAGACAAGGTAGAGATCGAAACTCCTGCAATGGACGCCATGGATAAATTAGATATATTCTTCGGCGAGAACGATTTTGCATTGTAAACAACTAGAGTTATGTTCTTAAGAGAGCTCTGTCGTTCGTTCGGTCTTCCTCGATTTGGCAAGCAACATGCCAATCTACCCGTTAAAGTCACTTGGCTCACTGTTGCCATGCTACTATTGTTGTTGATATAAGGGATTTTTAGCAAGAATCTCTGTTGTTGCCATGCTGCCATTATTATTGATGGAAGGGTTTTCGATGAGAATCTCTGGTCCAGCTCCTCGGGTCTTAGTTTTTGTATATCGGAAGTTTTTGTGTACCAATGACATACTATTTTTAAAGATTGTATACACTATATCCATTTTTATATTATTGTATACTACTTTTAGATATTGTATACCATTGTATCCCAACTGTATACCATTGTATCCCAACTGTGTACCATTATATCTTATTTTTAGATATTGTATCCCATTTTTATATCAACTGTTTACCATTGTATCCCATTTATATAAGTTAAATATTATGTCAACTATATACCAACTTTTGACATATTAATAGTTGTTAATTAGTAGATTTTATAACACTGAATATCAATGTTATATAAATGATATATTAATATTATATCATTATTTATAAATTAAATATTATACTAATATTATATCTATTGTTTACTAATGTTATGCTAATAGTTATTAATTAACAGTTTTGGATAGTTTTGATATTAAGTTTTTAATATTTGTATAAAAATGAAATCACCGTGTTTTTATAATTATCTCCATTTTCTTACACAGTAATGTACTTAAAAAAAAAAAAAAAAAGTTGTACTGAAATCCACATTACAAAGCGGGTCGTTATTTTATTGCATTTGGTTTCCCTCCAAATTTCAGGGTTGAGATAGTTCCCATCATCATAATTCTTTTGGAATCTGCAATCGCTGCCTCCGTGATTCATGGCTGCTTCTTCTTCTTCTTCTACGGGGAGCAGTAGTAGCTACGACATTCCATGGGTCGAGAAGTACAGACCCACCAAAGTTTCAGAAGTTGTGGGCAACGAAGATGCTGTTTCAAGGCTCCAAGTAATTGCTAGGGATGGAAACATGCCCAATCTCATCCTCTCGGTAAGAACCCCATTTTTTCTTTCAAACATGGAATATGTCACTGTCAATCTTGATCTAAATCCTCCATTTTTTGTAAAAATTATAGGTTATTTATGGTTTCATTGATGAAATCCCGCTTCTTAGAGTTGTCGTTTATACTTCCGCTTGACAAATGCTAGGAGAATGGGGGATTTTGGTCGGTTGATTTGTTAATTGGACAACAAATCATTTACAAACTATAATCATTTTGAAAATGGATTTAATTCATTGGTCCCAATTGGTTGAGAGCCCTGGCATTGAGTAGGTTATGAGTTCTGTTATGTTAAGTCTTGGATCTTGATTCCTATAAGCGAATGAACTGGGCCGACTAAACAAAATTATTAGGGTTCAAAGAGGATTGTGAGAGACCAAGAATGGAAATTAAGATGAGAAGTGGAGGCTTGATTAGTTGAAAGTTCAATATATATATATTTTTTATTTTGAGCCTAATTCTCGCTTTTGTTATATTTCAGGGTCCTCCTGGGACTGGAAAAACTACAAGTATACTGGCGCTTGCACATGAGCTCTTGGGAGCAAATTATAAGGAGGCTGTTCTAGAACTGAATGCATCGGATGACAGGTAATACAAAAATGTTTCTTCTTCTTCTTTTTTAAAGAGTTGTGCATCTAATCAATTGTCCTTAACTTTTTTTTTCCTTCCTTTCTCACACTTTTAATTTCATTACCATCTTTTCTAGGGGGATTGATGTTGTAAGAAACAAGATTAAGATGTTTGCCCAAAAGAAAGTAACTTTGCTACCTGGGCGGCATAAAGTAATAATTTTGGACGAAGCTGACAGGTACTCGACAACTATTGAATGATTTGAGGAGAGCAATTCACAAAGTTTGTTGTTTTCGCTGATAATAATGCTAAGAATTTTTATGGGTTTCGTTTAATCTACCTTCCTCTATTCTTGTAATGAGGGCTATCATCTTATTCTTTGTCCAACATATGAAGATATTATCTTCTTATTTTTTGAGAGCATGACTGAGTATTTTTCTTTTCTAATTAAATATTGATGAATTTAGCATGACATCTGGAGCACAACAAGCTCTGAGGCGGACAATGGAAATTTACTCCAATTCCACACGTTTTGCTCTTGCGTGCAATACATCGTCTAAAATTATTGAACCCATCCAGAGCCGGTGTGCTGTTGTTCGTTTTTCAAGATTATCAGATCAGGAGATACTTGGTCGTCTTATGGTGGTTGTACAGGCGGAGAAGGTATGTTAATGGCACTCACCATTTTCTATTTAACAAGTCTGATGCAATCAGAGTTGCAGTTAATTACAAATTGGTGTTATAAAAAGTATTGGTTTAGTTGATGGGTTCTGGTCTTAATCTACAGCATATATTAGACCAAAGACAGTTCTCTTTATTTCGTTGTTTAGTAATTTGTTATTTTGCATGATCATTAAGCAAATATATGCAAATGAGGAAATTTTCTTGATATAATTTTGGCGTTAATGATTGGTTTTACTAGTATTGTTTGAGCATCAACTAGGCCATTGAAGTCATTATTAGCATTTTCACGTGATTTTATAAATATTTCTACAATATAATTTCTTGTGAAACATATTAAAAATGTACAAAAATGAGATCTCAATCTTTATTTCCATAACTTTCTTTTCTTTAGTTTCATAAGAAAAACAGATGCAGCCAATATTTGAGGCTCCTACCACTGCAATGCATGAGGAAGGGATTGTGCACATGGCCTTATCACAAAGATGGAGACTATTGTTTTCAAAACATTCACATATTCTTTTCAAGGAGAGAAACAAGAGGAAATTGCAATTGGAAGAAAATGATATATTTTTACGTTAATAACACTACTCTTTTAGATATTTATCTCAATAACAAGCAATTTAATACTTAAATTTTCTTTATTAGTCATTCCACTGTCCATGCTTTAGATAAGTCAACATGCCATGTGTAGTAAACTAGTACTATACTGATGTGTAAAAAATACTTTTCGTATAATTGTTTCTAAATTTCTGTTGTGTAGGATGGACAATGCTTAATGCTTTGAGAAAGCTGGATCAACCTTAGTAAGTTTTGAAATCAAAGGGATAAGCCTTGGAGTTGATCTCATTTGTGATAGAAATAACTAAGTAAAGCTATAGGATCATTTCATATGACAAATGAAACTCAAAGGCATAGTATATTTATGAAGCTATAGATGGTGTTGATGCCAATTAAGGCTTGGCCCACATATCATGAGATAGTGTCGTCTTATGGGCTTTTAAGCTTGACTGACCTTATATTGAGCCATTGGGCCTGTATAGTGCGTAGAGTGTGCTTAAAGGCATGTTCAGGGGTTTTGTTTTTCTCCCTAGGAAAGGACCTCTTGCTAGTGTGAGAAGATGAGACTTTTCTATATTATCTTAGCTTAGAAAAATAAATGGTCAATGTGGAACTAATTACTAGAGTTGAAGTTTAACAGTAATAGTATTGTAAGTCTTATCACCTTACATAAATGCATCGCTCTTTATAGATGACGCCAACCGTTGAAGCCAATTTTAGCCTATCCCATGTGTCATAAGATATTGTCCTTCCAACGGGTCCCCAAGTTTGGCCGACCTTAATTGGGCCATTGGACCTCTAGGAGTTTGCGTAAAGTGTCTATAAAGGCAAGCTTCGTGGGGTTGTTATTTGCTAGTACGAAGGGGTAAAGCTTCTTGTATATCTTAGCTCAAAAGAACTCATAGTTGATGTGAGATCAATCACTCAAATTGAACCTCGCCGACTGATGGATATCCTAATAATAGGAAGAGAATATGATAAAGTTTCCTTTTTTATTTTATTTTTTTATAAATTAAAATTTTATCAAGCAAAAAACCAAAGAACAGAAAGAGAAGCAGAAGATTCAAGCCCTAATGCTGCTACAGAGAACTAATCTTAATAACCCAGAGCTAAAGAGATTGGTTCAAACATGGAAAGGAACATCTCTAGAAAGAATTGGACTACATTTTAGAGAAATAATTAAAGGGCATTAAAATCAACTTACTTTCATGAAACAATTGATGGCTACTAGGTAGGGCCCTTAAAATTCTATTAGCATTTCAATACTTATTCAGCTTAGTGTATTTGTTTGTGATGTTTTTCTGCTCACTATCTTTCTAAATTGAGCCTTAAGCCTTTCTACTTTCAGGCTGTTGGCTTTTCTGAAGCAATTAAGTCATATTAATGTGTTTCAGTGACATGGTCAATTGGCAATAGTTTATTTCCCATGTCATGCACTTATGATTCAAGCTTATTTCTGGATAATAAAATTTTGAGATTTTGCAGTTTTTGATAATGGACTTGGTGATGTAATAGCAAAAAATAATTTTGAAGTACATTTTGAATGAGCTTAAGCCCTAGCACCATTGTGTAGTTGGAGAACATACACTCATTTGAGCCATTTTCTTATTTATGAGGTTTGTGATTGCTTACCTTTACTTCTACCTCAATAGGCTTGTGCAGTTGAAGTTTGTGGTGACCCTTTGCTTACTTGCTCTTCATTTACACTTTTTCCTTCAATATAAGCATGTTGGGAATCTTCACATTATGTAATAAATGACAAACAATTACCACAAGAATAGAATCTAATCCCTACTTATTTTGAATCAGCTACATACATTGTTTCCATTTCTCTCTTTTTATCTTGGACCATTTTCATATATTTTTACAAAATGAACTTGTATAATTTTCTGCACTACTTAGATATTAGAAGTCAAAATTTCAATCCTTGAGTGGTCTGTTCTCTTTTCTTTGATTTTCACATACATTTCCAAGCAATACATGGAGTCCTAAAGATGCACCCTTGAAGGCCAAATCATGAGTAGATGATTTATACTCTCAACCATCCCATTGCTCTGTTCATTTAGACATTGGAAAATTTCTGATAAAGTTCAACAACATTTGGCCTATAAGACAGTTTCATGGTGGAAATTCATAAGATGCAATCTGATTGTGGCATTTCTATGGGTTCTATGGGTTCTATGGGACTCTTTTGGGGTAGTTCATGAATTATAATTTATTGTGAATAGAGCCAAAGTGCCAAACTTAATATTCGACTTAGATATTTTACACTGAGCTTTACTTGTCAACTGTGCTTACCAAATGATATTTTGATGCTTCTGTGGTCTTTATGGTACAGAACACTTAGCCTAATAATGTCTTGGAAATGATTAATTTGATCCCTTTAACGTTTGAAGGTTCCATACGTTCCCGAAGGGCTTGAAGCAATAATTTTCACTGCTGATGGGGATATGAGGCAGGCATTGAATAATTTGCAAGCTACATACAGTGGTTTCCGGTTTGTCAATCAAGAAAATGTCTTCAAGGTATGAAATTTAGGCATCATTTCTATTACCTAATGTTCACCAAATTATACAATTGGATTGTAAAAATGTATATTATTGATTTCAGGTCTGTGACCAGCCTCATCCTCTTCACGTGAAAAATATGATTAAGAACATACTTGAGGGAAAATTTGATGATGCATGCTTTGGTTTGAAGCAGTTGTATGATTTGGGGTATTCCCCAACTGACATAATCACAACCCTTTTTCGTATAATTAAAAACTATGATATGGCTGAGTATCTGAAATTGGAGTTCATGAAGGTACACTTAAGCGTTTATGTTCCATTCAAACAATGATTTAATAGATGTTGCTTTGTGAGGTTTTATTTTATTTTATTTTTTTCTTACTTATTATTTATGTTGCTTTACAGGAGACTGGATTTGCTCACATGAGAATCTGTGATGGAGTTGGCTCCTTACTCCAGCTATCTGGTCTCTTGGCTAAGCTTGCTCTGGTAAGGGAAACAGCTAAAGCCTAAAGGTGTGTAAGTAACTGTTAAGCGCAAACTGAATGCTTTATAAATTTTATAGGGATATGGATTTGGATTTCTAATGCTATGTTTTATGTGGTTGGCTTTTATGCAATTATGATTTATATGCTGAAGGCAAGTCATTTCTTAGTGTAAGATGATTTGCTATGTTGAAAAATCTTGCACGATCTGAGAGATTTTTATTTAGACCTTTCGAGGTAGGATGGTTTGAACAAACCATTTGATAAGTAAGAGTACATATTGTTTTCTAGTAGTCTTGTTTGGAGTCAAATTTCTTACTGAATTCATCTTTGTAGGGATTGTTAGAGGAGAGCAATTGAATGAGAAATATTATTTTAACTAAAAGAAAATATAAATTAAATTACATTGATTAGCCAAAATTATATGCTTAATACATATAATCAACATGAACATGTGCAAGTCAACACTCATTCTAGCACACTAATGCACATGCACGATGTTGCAAAATTTTTTATGTCATTACTTTTGCAAGCTTTTCTTTAAGAAATAAAGTGTCACTCAAGTGGTTTCCAATTCAATTATTGATACCTATTTGTCATGATTAACTTGATTTAAAGCATTTTTTAATTATTGATACCTATTTGTCATGATTTATGTGCAAATTCATTGTGATAAAGATTAATGCCACAAGTTACACATTTTTTAATTATTTGGTACATAGAATGATTTTCAAGATTTTTATAGGTTTACTAAATTATTCTAATTTTTATGTCTATATTTGAATTTATCCTTAAAATTTATGATCTTATCGACTCATTCAAAAAATTTGAGTTCCAATCAATAATGACTCAACAATGATATTTTCTGTAGTCATAAGATTATGCAAAATATTTTCAAGAAAATTTGGACGTAATCTTATTTAGTTTTTATAGGGTTCAAAATGTTTCATAATTTAGTGAAGACTAATCACTTATTTTAGGAGATAAAAATATTCTAAATTATTCATTAATCCTAGTTGAATCATTTTTCATGATAGGGTGAAATTGATGACCAAGAATATATCTAATTGACTATATATAAAACATGTCTTATAATTATACAACACATGAGATTTTTAGTTATGCCATTCAAAACATACCATATCACATCATGCATTCATTTAAGCAGACATAACCACAAATTTAAAAACATGTTTGAATACTTGAATCTAAACAGATACTTTATGGACTTTTATCCACTTCAAGTTCATCAACTTGCTATCATCTCCATCTAAAAGTCCACATACTATGCTACATTAATTGCATTGAAAATTGTTGACTTTTGTGACTTTTAGTCATTGAAGGTTAGCATTAAATAGTATTGGTTTTTTTTATCCATGCTAACTTCTTTTTCCTTCTAAACCTTTCAACACCTAATTTTAGTATCACTTAGTTAATTGCAAACATTACACCTAGGTCTTTTAGTCAACCTATAAGCAAAGACCTTTGTTTTGATTTTTTGCTGTACCCTGAACTCTCTCTTTTTTTTTTTTGGGTGGGGGGGGGGGCGACCTTACCTTGTTGCTCTTAGGGACTCATGTAAGTTCTTTTGACAACTGTGAAGGTCATTGTTGACCTTGGTCAATACATTGATAATCTTTTTGAGTGCATCTCTTTCTTCACTCAATCTTTAATCCTCCAACCGAAGGTTTTCCAAGTCTTCATATTGCTTTAGTAGCACTTTTCAAGCTCTTTTTTAGCTTTTTGGTTCTTGGTTAGTATAAACTCAAATATTATTTAAATCAATTGAATCAAATAAGTCTAAGTTTAGACTTTTTACCTTCTTTACCATCTCATTTTGAGGACATTGTTCATCATCTGATGATGAGTGGATCTCCATGTTGATGTATGATAAAATCGATTTCCATTGATGTGGTCTCTTCACCTTTTGACTTATCTACCTCCATTAACAATAAATCTTCTCCATCTTCTTGATCAAGTTTACTAATCCTAGATTCTACTTCATTTTTCTCATGTTGATCACATGAGTCACTTTCTCCTTGACATGACTCTCCAAAGATCATCTTTAACTTATTGCATATCTCTTTACTGGTCTCAAGTTCACTAACTAGGCTAAATTCACTAGAAACTAATCCATAAAATATTACGTGCATTGCTCGGAGTTCAACTCCTCGAACTTCCTTTTACTAAGAAGCCATTTAAATCTCTCCTTAGTTTTCCAACTCCACCTTTTTACTCTAGTTGGGTATGTCTACCCATTTTGTTCTATACTCAAAATTCAACTCGTTATACCGCTAATCATCTAATACTCAAGATCTTCTTCTTGGAATATTAGAATCCTACCAGTTGAGCATACTCTTGCTCCTATAGTTAACTATAACCACTCAAAGAAATTGTTTTGATGACTTTTGAGTTGATAAGCTCGCTCTAGTTCAATATGGGGTTGAATTTGAAAATTTAATGGGGAAAAAGTAATGGTGCTGTAAACTTTAGATTCAAATGCAATTTAAGCAAGTTTTGTCAGGTACATGTGTACCTTGGCCACTATGTAGACCTAAAGGTTATTTCTATTTTCATGTGTTTCTATTTGTTAGTTTCCTCAATTGTATCAGTTACTAGGATTGAGTAAGAATTTCTTTTTCTAACTAGTTTGAATATGAGACTAAAGTTCATTGCCCTCAACCAGTGAAATACAGACACAACAAGAGTATAATAGTAGATTGAATAGGGGGATTTCGGCAGTGTTTGGTAATTCTAGTTTTAACTTCTACAAAAATTAAAAAATAATTAAAAAAAAATTATTCTTAGGATAAACCTGTGTGGGATTCTTCTTGTAGTTTTAATTTGAATGTATAATTGTACTTGGTTATCTGGTTGTTCCTGAAGTACTGTAAGAATTTCTATGGGCATATAGGAATGCCATTATCATTATGAGAAAGGGCAATTGATGATATTTGTTGTGTGTGTTTCGAAAGAAAAAAGGTCTTTTTGGGTGTAGAGACAAGAAGCCGTACCCAGAACGCCATTGGTGGCATTTCGACAGCTTCCCTGGTTCATGCAAATTTTCGTTACTGCAGTACGTAGTGCATGGAATGGATGGTACAAGGGTTTGGTTGAGTGTTGGTAATTGTGGGTTCGACACGTCTTAGGATCCTGACTAGCCGGGTGTCCTAGCTTCCCCTAGACTTTTTGAAAGAAACAGTGCTTTCTACTCGTACACAGTACTATAAGGTGTCGTTGGTTTGCATTCTGAACCATCAAACCTTACCCCCCTGCTGCTTGCTTTCTTCTCCTTTTTATTCTCTCTCCAATCTCAGATGCGCTCATCTGCTGTATGCGACTAATCAAATCCAAAAAAAAAAAAAAAAAAAAAAAAAAAAAAAAAAAAAAAAAAAAAAAAAAAAAAAAAAAAGAAAAAACAAGAAAAAAAAGAGAATAATCACGAAAAATCTGAGGCTACCCTTTGCATTTTTTTTTATAAGACAAGTATATTTCTTGGTCAAGGATAAAATATATAGATAGTCTTGGAATCCATGTATATGCATATATGTCCTTGCCTATTAGGGTAATGACGTCAAGCACGAATAAACTAATGTTGCTATAGCAAAGAAAATAATATTAAAACATTAAATAAATGATGATAATAAGATTTCAACTATTTTAATTATAGATTTTTATGTAAGTATTAACATTCATAATTATAAAATAAATTGATATGCATTTTAAGTTATGTATTACTTGTTATATAGTGTATCATTTTCTTTATAACGTAAATATAAGAAGCTGTTCGGGTCACAGTATTGTTGTGTAAGAAAACGAGAATTTTGAAGAATTTTATATAAAAATATAAGAAAATTTTTAAAGTTTTTGTTCTCAAGCATAAGATTACGCTCCTAATAGCTAGTATTATATATATATAAATTATAGGGAAAAGAAAAGCATGTTCGTGTGAAATTTAGACATTAGCATAATCTAATCTCACGGAGTCACGAGCTATATTATTCATTTCCTTAATTTATTTATGAGATATGACAAGTATAGATTGTCCTTTTGCTATCTTTGTACCGTGCAGAAGACTCTGGTTGGTATCTTTGAGAGTCTTGTGTTGTTAAGGATATGATATCCACCCTAAAGCACATTAACTTTGTAATGTCTTTTCTCTCTTTTGCTGATATGATGGACAGATTTGATTTCAATATGTCCGTGCTTTTGCTTTATCAGCCTTTTTGATTCATCAGTTTGGATATTCAAAAATTCCCCATTTTTATATATTCATCATATATATATATGTATGTATGTATTTATTATATAGTAAATTAAAGGTAAGTTTGTTGATAAGTAACCAGCTCTAAATCAAGAAAGGTCATTAAAACATCAAAACATGCAAATTAAGTTATCAAACATATTGATTCCCGATTGCAACATTAGTTAATAATTAGTTAAAAAAAAAAAAACTTGCAAATTTTAGCATCCCTGTCCAACACATTACGGGGCAGTTTACTACAGGAGATTGAGATAAGATACAACTGAGAAAAAACTTTCCACCCCACCGATTTATCATGTATTTGTAGGATCAATCAACTCCAAAAGTTAATTAACTTTTGGTTTTAATCTCAAACGCAAAATTAAATACTAAATTCTTTTATTTGTTTATAATATTTTATTATATTTTATCAAATCTT
>JAJIYU010016496.1:0-12122 GCA_030144865.1 Tinospora cordifolia | reverse complement strand
AAAAAAAAGAAAAAAACAAAAACAAAAATCTTGCGTGGCCTAGTACAGCAGAGATGTAAACCAAAGATAATCAATAAAGAGCAAAATATTATTGAAACTAAACCAAAAATGAAAGATCATTTACCATTCATAGCCAAAACAATGACATAGAAGCAATAATAACGGAGGGCGGAAGGGGCTTCCCCATCACTCCATTTCCTGCCATACAGCACTCTAATGAGACAATAAGAGTAGCTTGGACCAAAGGCCAGAACAACCAGACCTGTAGGAAAAAGCAAGAAAAAGAAAAAGAAAATGGGAATGAAGGGAAGACAATATCATTCGAATATCATCAGCATATAAAGCC
Source organism: Tinospora cordifolia (assembly GCA_030144865.1). Lineage (NCBI taxonomy): Eukaryota > Viridiplantae > Streptophyta > Magnoliopsida > Ranunculales > Menispermaceae > Tinospora > Tinospora cordifolia. The sequence goes on along the minus strand of JAJIYU010016496.1, from coordinate 11,776 downwards.
ATAAAAAATTTTCCTACTTTACATTTGCAGTTATGCAAAGATGAAACTTGATGTACTACATAATGAGAGGGAACATTAAAACGCAACAAATTGAGTGAAACATCACACCAATCAGCAGAACAAGCTTGAGAGCCTCCATGAGGGAACTCCCCAACTTAGCACTTTTGCTTGGATCTTGTCCTGCCACAGGGGAAGATAGATCAGGCATTCACTTACTGCATGATGTACAAGTCAATGCTTATGTCAATGGCACCTTGTGTTTTTTTTCTTTGACATGAAGTAAAAAACTTAAACGTAAAATACTTCCCAGATTGACTTATCAGCACCAACATGAACGATACTCAAAACCAATATTGAACCGAGGATGCGAGATGTTTTGCTAAATTATAGTAATAAATCCAATGGAATCAATTAGATAATAACTGCAATGCGATGATTCGATAGGTTTGAAAATCAACTAGTATGCCAACAAACAATAGATAGTTTCACTAATAATCAATCAAGTTACCTTCTTGGAATAATTTCTTAAGATAGTTCTGACAATGTATTGATCAAGTAAAATATTAAAAGGAACAAACATTTTCATAACATAAATTGCAAACATTCTCTTCAATTAAAGATCAGTTGAGAGAAACCAGAAAAGGAAAGAATAAAACCTGATGCAAACCTAGCAAATGTAGCATACGAGCTTTCTTCAAATGGTAAAAACACCAATCTTACAACTAAACTGCCTGAAAAGCAATGGAAGATAATTTAAGCAATTTTGTGTAAGAAGTATATGCCATAACAGCAGAAAAGCAATTGTATTCTTCTCATTTGGTTCATGGGAGGCTGCAACGTTGAAGATAAATGATATTGGAATGTCTACTTGCCTAATTTGTCGACAAGTCCATAAACAGCTTGATTATAGGGTGTATCCATCCATACAAGAATCATCTTTTCTCCTTCTTGAAGTACCAACTTTCGGAAGGATTGACCAGTGAACAGCATACACATATGCAACAGCTGCCTATCGTAATCCATTATATTCGCCTTTCTGTGGTAACATATATGTCTATTACTAATAAATTATTAACAATGAATAGCCTTAAACAACAAATATCAGCAAGGAGGCTTGTAACACTTCAAGGAATTTAACTTTGTTAAATTGACTTATCTTAAATAGTTAATACAGAAAAAAAAGGCATGGTGTTAAGTTTCCTTAAGGGAACTTAACAACCCCAATACATGTTGATCTCCTTTGCAGATTCAGATAACGATTCTAGGGTCTCGACAAATATCAGATAATTTACCACCCCAGCAGAGATTTGGTGCATCTGCTCAGGAAGAAATGGTAGAATCTGAGGCAGCTAGTGTGGGAACATCTAATTTTTCTCAAGAGTGGCTAAGGGGTTGAGGCAACAATTGTAATTGGATTTTCTCCCACTTCCCTTCAGAGGCGTTCTTGTCCTCTTGGGTCTCAAGCTTGTGTGAGCTCTTTCTTTTTCTCTTAAAATCATTGTTTCTTATAAAAATAATTTTAAAAGAAGTCTGACTTCTTCTTTTTGTAAAATGTAAACGGCATTTGCATTAATTAGACAAAGAACAAAGGTTCCAACAATCTAGCATTCTAGAGCTCTCCCTGTCTACAAGACCATTCAAATCCAAGGGAAAATCTAAAGGGGGGAAAACACAAACCCATCTGCATGTGCAAAACTAGATCAAAAATGTCTGCTATTTGGTTTCCTTCTCTACAAACATTGGAAGAATATTGAACAAAATTAAATTTGTAACACCCAAATATTTTAATTGTGTTTTAACTTTGAATTTAATTTCAAAAATCGCTACACATTTTGGAACGTCAATGGAGGCCATTTAATGCTCTATATGCTCTCAATGAGGACATAAAGAGTGTTACTCCCTTTACTTGTATGAAAAGGCGGTGTCCCTTTTCACTTTTCTGAGCTACTCCACACCAATTCTCAAAGCTCTCATTTGTTTGTAGAATTCTCTTCTTTTCACCAGTTGTTCCTTGGTCGTCTTTTGCAAATTGCAATTTGCCTAAGCAGTGATGATGTAATGTGAGTTTCACAGGCCTTGATTCTGTTCTTGGTCAACCTCTGCACCGTTGAATTTGGTTTATTTTCTAAACTCATTCTTTTGTTTATGTCATAAACTTATAAGGATTAATATGCTTATTTTTGTTGAACTTTTGTTGTTTTATTTTAACATTATTTAAATTCTTATTAGCTTGTCCTTACATGATTGCTAACACACGTATCGTCAGCCACAAATTCCAGCTCTCAAGTCTTAAGTATAGCAAGAATCTGGAAAATAAGTACCTTAAATCTCCAAGGAGGATCTAGCTTCCCTCAAATTAATTGAACTAGCATACATGAATTAGACTCGATTACGATATAGTTCCAATTGCCACCACTAGCCACTTCTAAACCTCTGAATAAAGCCATAGCTTCAGCATGTAGCACATACTTAGCATGAAACACCCTTGCCGCAGTGGCCAATGGCCCACCAATATGATCCCTCCATGTTGCTCTAAACTGCCCCTAGATTAAGACAATGAATGGCAGGTGTTCAAATTCATAAACCCAGCAGGCTGAGGTTGACATGCCATAGAGAGGATATTGAACAACCAATTCATAATCGATATTCCATGCCCTGAAAATGAAATCAAGAATGGGAACAGGACTGATTAATCAAAACAGGGAAAGAGCATGCATTTTCCACATCAAAACAAATATCTCCTAGAATTCTTTCAATCGATCTAGCATGAAGCTTAAACTTTGTACAATTTCTCTCGGCTTTATCACTTAAACGATACATGCTTGCTCCCAAAGCAGTTTCCATAATACAATCAGCTGCAGAATAGTTACTAAAGGTGCTCATAATTCTTTTCCCAATTCGTTTCCATTTTCCTAAGTTCCCAACATAAAGGAAACATTTTCTAGCAACACCTTTACAAATAAGAGAAGAGTAGATGGTCTTGTTCCTCCACCTCATTCCACCATAACATACAATTTTGAGCAACTAGCATTCCCAATTTCCTTAGCCTAGCTGGTACAACACCTTTCCCACTAGCTTAGCCAATCTATAAAACCTTTTCCACCGAGCTGTCCACATGATCAATGATCAATCTAATTTTCAGGACATTTCTAATTAATAGATCAGTTGTTGAATTTCTTTTATTTTTTTTTTTTTAAAGACTGACATCCTTCCCGTACGATCCAACTAATCCATGGGGCCCCCACCAACCTACAAGGCTAGGACCCAGAAAACCAAAGGCATAAGGTGAGCTGACCCTCCTTGAGGAATTTGGAGAAGCCCAAGAGGAAGGTTGGGAATTGAACACATGACTTCCCTCGTAGTGACCCCTTCTGCCGACAAACCCACTAACACCCTGACAGGTAACTCGTGTATAAATTATTTTTCCCACCTTATTACTCGTAAGCTATTAAAAGGCATTTTCTAAAGTAGTGTTCTTAAGATATTACATAAGCAACACCTAGACACTTTAGGATTAAGCCACCAAGGCAGTAGATAAGGTAAGCAATGGAGTAGTCCCTATAAATTTTAAAAACTTTGACCTTCTTTAATATTTTCTCAACAAAGTGTATTTTCGCTTAATTAGCTTAATAAACGAGTAGAAAAAAGGGATCTGGGCCTCTTTCAATCATTACTCGTACTCTCTTTTTCACAAAACTGAATCAAAGACTTAATTTGAATAATAGAAGTGGAGATTGTGCATCACACAAGCTTCAAAAGAAAAGCAAGTTTAAACTCTTTAATAATAGAAGGATGAAGAATTTTGACATTCCAGTTACAATTATTTCCTTCCCCATTTGCAATCAATTTTTTTATTCTCTCCTTTTTTTCTCAATAAATTTTCTTCTCTTTATTATATTTGGTTGTTTGCAAGTAATAGTTTAAATTTTAAATTTACCACTACAAATATAATTCAGTAGAAATGTGATCATTATTGTTATAGTTTATCTTTTGGAAACAATAAAAGCATGTGAAGCCCTTTTACTTTGTGGTTACATGACAACATCTATATCATAGTGTGATTGGTAAAAATGAATCATTAATAATGAACCATCGTGTTCAATGTCATTTTATAGTGGTTCGTCATTGTCTGCTGTATTATTGTTATAATTGTTCATTATCACTATGTCTAGATGTATATTTAATATTCAGGGACTCAAGTAATTATTTTTTCTTTCCCAGGCATCACTTTGCTTCCATGATGACATTGTTCCAAACTGGGGATTTGACTGCTATTGAGCTTCCTTTTTCATATTAAGCAGTTTCAATTAGCCAGCAAATTGGATGTGAGATGTGTAATTCATAAAAGAAAAAGAAAATGATGGATGCTATAAAGGCACACAATTTCTTTATACAAAAATGAGTTAAATATCTTATCCAAATTCTAGAACCCGCCCTTTGTCATCTATGCAATTAAAGATAAAGATACTAGTACCTCTATTCTATGCAAGAATAACATTCATAAAATATGTTGCTAATACTTGTACTTCAAAGCTTTGTTAATAATAAACAGACAAGCAAGAGGTGTACCTGAAAGGAATAAGGTCGGAAACCTTAACCACGCGGAAAACAAGAATATAGCCCCAATACCCCAAGAACAAGCAAGCTCCATAAGCAGTCTGAGATAATGCAAATACAATCTCTTTCTCCTGCAAAATACAGATCAAGCCTTTGCCATCAGAACCAGCAGTAAGAACAAGGTAAACTGTAAACAATCAAAAGAGAGAGCATGGTGCTCAAATAAGAAAAATATTAAAGCATACCAAGTAGCTCAATTCAGGTAAGCATAAAGCCATAAACTCCGGTTCTTTAGAGAATAGTTATAACAAAATAGAAGACAAGGAAAAGTAGCAGTATAGATTTCTTCGGCTTACTTCTAAGATGCAAGAATTATACTTCACAAGGAAAGATGTACTCAAATAGGCTATAGTAGTCCAAAGTAATTTATGTCTTAAAATGATGGGTGATCGTTGGCACAATAGTTGAGGTTGCTCCCTTACGGCTTAGTGGTCAAGAGATTAAATCAGAAAACAACTTCTAAGATGGAGGTAAGGTTGTGAAACCCTGCAAGAGCCAGAAACTTATGTCTTGGGTACACCCTTTTATCTTAATATTTTTAATATAACACCAAAAGTTTACATATCCATTGTTGACAAGTTTTCCACTAAATCATTGTGATTCTAAATTTGAATGGTATATGATGAATAGACTTGGAAAGTAAAGGACTTCTACAATAACACCTGAAATGCATTGAATCATAAAAATACTACTAATAAAAATACAATACAGTAAAGTGAATCCACACAAATCCTTTTCTCAAGTTTAGAAAAAAAGGCTTGGTAATCTTGATTAAGTGATGACCTTTTTGAAAGAAATTTTTATGCTTTCAAGAAAAGTATTGCAACTCTTTAGGTATTTCTGGCCTTTCAGCATTCTATGGAACTTCCTAGTTTCAAGTTTTTTAAGCACGGTGAATAAAAAAAATGCTTTTCTAGGTATTCTTTCTCAATAAATATGAGCTAATAACATCTTCCAAGAGAATTAATACTCCACTGGAATCCACAATTGCATGGTAAGTATTTCTTTAATTTCACTTAAGACAAATACACCCTTTTTGTTGAATAGTTACTAGACTTCCAGGCAGGAGTACTGACTTAATTTTGTCAATGTCATCAAGCATATGAGTGTAAATATCTGATATGATGTAATGTCGTGGTCAAGTTCTAATGAAATGAATCTAGGTTGCACAATAAAATTGTTGATTTGAAAGTGAACACACTTAAATCATATGCTGCTTTCCTTTTTCTTACTTTTCTAATGTAGTTTATAATTTTTATTGAATCAGACAAAAGAGCTTTATCATGTCAATTGTCGAAAGTTTCCCAAATCTGATTGAACCTTGCCATTCAGAATTTCTGATCTAAAATTTTGCATTAAAATGATGTTATAAGACTTACGCTGTGATTCATGATTTAACAACCTCATCGAAGAGGACTAAGACAAAGAGCAAGCCTTGGGCAACAGTTCAGGTTGCTCCAAGATGACCTAGAGATCAGAACTTCAAATTCGAAAACAAGCCCTTGATGCGAAGGTAAGGATGCACACATCATTCCTTCTTATAGTCACAATACTGAGAGTTTCACTCACCAGTCGCATCTTTTATTGAAAAGGACTACACACCTAGAAAAGGTTACGTTACAAATTAAACCAGGATACTTGAAGCATCTAACACCAAATGGAGAGCTATTGCAAAAGATAGAACAAGGAGCCAATTTTATCAAAATAAGGCATCAGGAAAAAGATTTCCTCTTTTTAGCATTTCCATGACTAGCATCCTAGATCAAATCAAGCTAGTTGTAGAGATAATAATGGTATATGTGAACTTTAACTTCCATTTCAAAGACTAAAAATATATTCATTAATAACCATGAGGGTATTATCAAGGTGTTTGGCAAAAGAAGACATGACCAAAGAGGTCATGGGTTCAACTTCCAACCATCCTCTCAAACTTCTCCAAATTTCTCATAGTGGATGGGCCCGTCTTACTACCTAGGTTTCCTGGGTGTTGGCCATGTGGGTAGGTGGGGACCACGTGGGCCTAGTTGGACCATAAGAGAAGGATACCATAATCTAAAAGAAGGGAACAATTAGATTCATTAATTGTAACTATATAAGATCAATAATGAGGTGTAAACTGAGCATAACCATATTCACGTGTTTGACAATGAGAATGTAGGTAGTCATGCAACGTAGAAGTGTTGCTACTGTTTCAACCATCAACCGCAATTTAAGAAGAAGAAAGTTCTGAGAAAGAATATATAAAGGTTCTGCCAGTAGCTCCAAAATACAAGCAAATCCTGCAATAAAATATTTATTGTAAATTAATTTACCTGAATTTGGGCTCAAGGACCAATCAGAAACAAAACATCGTCATGAAAAAAAGATAAGGCATTAAGGGAACCTTGAAAGTTTGATTTTATATCAAGAATCCAAGAAGGTATTTGTACTGCCAAAAACTTTAAAGATGCATAGCCTCCATGACAGAACTAAACTTAGATGAAGAACATTACTTCATCTAGTGCTGAAAACTTTTTCTAAAATTCTAGAATAGTAGTTGTGCAAGATTTCAAGATTATATAAGAAATAGGTGAGGATATAATAAAAGGATTTTAATAAAGAAACAGGATTTCATGAAGCCTATCCAAACAGCTGGAATAACCTCACTAACAATCACAAGTTGCAATCTCCAAATTACACAGAAGATAATTTTATGCCTTTAAACAAGGAAAACAGTTGTGTTAAGGCATCAACACAATAACTACGAATGACTAGGAAAAGGCCTTGGCAATAAGAGAATCCAAAAAAACAATAGAATCACGGATCAGGGAATTAGGGGAAATCACAGATCAATTCAAGGTGGATTAGGGTCACAATTCAACACAACCTTCACCAAAGACCCAACTTGTTTGACAAAAACTGTTCAGTAAATTGTAACAGACTAACTAATTAATTAGATTGTAAGTTGCTCGGATAGTCAAGTCTACAACATATATAACATATTTTTCAGAATACATAAATATTATGTCTTAAAATTAACTAACTACTATATGCTTTGTTAGTGATTAAGTTAAAAAAAAATTATATGTTATTAATTATGATAGAGCAATCATTTGTACCAAATCATTTGCAAAGAAGCTGAATTCAACAAGCCATGTTTGTTTGCATTTCTGGTTGCTAAGGTATGAATGAAGTGGAGGGTCCATTTTCTGATCATGGACTCAGAAGTCATTGGGTTGATAAAAGTAATAATATCACCATAAATGGAAAGCATCCAATCATCATTGAGAGATCATTGGACTGTGGTGTGTCTTTCATCTTTAGTTTATTTGGAAGGAGAGAAATATGGGGTGCTTTGGCTATGTGGAGAATTCAGCCACTCAAGTTTGGGTGAGTTCTCATTTGTCAGCTAATAGTAATTTGTTTGCCTCAATGTGTGCGGTAGAGGATCTCCTGTTGTTGGTACTATATGATAGTACTAATTTGTTTTTCGAAAAAAGAAAAGAAAAAGAAAAAAACAAAGAAAAACAAGCAAGAAAAGAAAAGAAAAAGAAAAATGAAGAAGAAAAACTGTTTAAGGTAAAACTTTTGTCCCAACAAGTAACGTAACAAATGTTGTATGCTTTTGCAATCTGATAGACTCGTTCACTTGGCTTTTACATGAACAAGCCCATTCAGCTTGGATCTAATCAGTCAAGATTCTTGGGCAGCCCTCCTTGAAATTTATCTTGCAGTTGATCAATTTTTTAGGTTTTGCAAACAAGAATAAGTGTTTGAAAAGATGAAAGGTAATTTTCACATTTCATATCTCATACAAAACATCATTTAACATTCTAAAAAAGTTTTTAAATCTTTTAAAGAATTATAAAGTCTTAAATTTGAAAAGAGTATCAAAAACATTCTTTTCTCTACAAAAACTTAACAAAACTTGTTCTAAAAATGCATAGCTTAAACTAACAAAATACTGGAGCAGAACTAGAAAACATTCAATTTATTATAAAGCTATTCGTAGCCTTGGATGCCATTTTTGTTTAAAAAAAAATGACAATAACTTGCAATAGGTGATTGATACATACAACCCACGGTTTCTTGCAGCAGGGATGGTAGAAACATTGCTAGCAGTACTTGTGTTTAAGCAATTTTAACATGTCAACAATAATACTCAACCTTCAATGTAGAAAAAGACAACCAGCACAACTATCTTAAAACATGTGAATCCCATCCTTAGGCAGCACATAATAATATGTAAAACTCAGAATCAGAAAAAGAAAATACCATGTATGAAGACAGCACGTCCAAAAGGATCATAAATGCTCAGAGTCTGCCACCAAAATACAGATAGACATGCTGCAACTGTAATAACTAACCCAATTGGGACGCTAATCCAGGCCACTTTCAATAGTTTCACAGCATTATCTTCCCTTGATTTACCATCACTACACCAAAGATAATGCACAGATGGATAAAGCATAGCACGAGCATTATAGACAGCTTTAAAAATTAAAGTGTTTAAAAAAAAGAATTTTACCACAGTTTCCATTGTCATATCCAAATTGAGAATGTAGAAAAATATAATGGATCATTCCCTTCTTAGGATTTATTTTTCATTAATTCCAAGGAAATAACAACATAAAAGTAAAATAAGAAAAAAGTAGTATCAGATATCATAGCTGCATGTGTTTAATATTTTAAGTGTACCACAAGAGGCAAAAATGAAATAGTATTTAAAATATCCTAGACAACCCCATGTAATTAGGAAAAAGCAAGAAGAAATTACCAACTGATGTCTGTTCGCAAGCATGCTCGACGAAATCCTTCTCGACTAAGAAACAAGATACATGTGACCAAAAGATGAAACTGCACTGCATACAGCTGCATTGGACATAAAAGATGATGGGAAACAGAAAAAGAATGCTGAGGAAAACAGAATACAGGCAAAAAAAAAAAAAAAACACATAAGACCATCAAATTTATTAATGGCTTACAAAGGGTACCACTGCTGTCAATCAAATACTACTACACAAATTAATTAATATAGTAACGACTTAAGTAATAGAGTTTCTAATGGTTGCATACATTTTCCTTCAGCTGAGAATATATATACAAACATTAGAAACACTAGCTTGCACTCAAAACCAGATCAGAAGGTTCCTGCTAACAGCAAAGTCTGGAGAAGTCATGGCCCACAGCATTAACCCCATTTGACTGGAGAGGCAGATTCATGTGACTCAAATTCATGCTAAACGAGCAAAAAGCCAAAGTAATGATAATAGTGCGATTACCGCATAGTCCTTTTCAGTAAGGTGTCTAACTATCCATGTATTGAAGATAAATGGGATTCCCCTTGACAGAAGTTGTGTAGCTGAGATTCCAGAAAGTGAACGAAAATATGTTAGGTTTAAGTAACAAAAACACCACATTGACCAAGCATAAACAAAGCAATGACACAAATCAGAAATTGATAAAGAACCAACCTAGAAGATATTTGAATGTATGACCAAAACTAGCAGTGTCACTATTCATAACTGCTCCAGATTGAATCAATTACTTTGTCACTCTCAAACTATACATGTCTCTGCATCAGATGCGAAATCAGGGCAAATAAAAGAAAGAAAGATTTATACAACTTTGTAATAGTTAAAACACCAAACAGCCAAATGAGAAGTTCAACCTCAGTTAATCAACAGAACATAATGCAGTTCAAATTGTTCTGATGCTAATGTTATTGCCGCTGGTTAAAACTCCAGATATGCCCCACAAATTCTACATAAGACCAACATAGGCCAAGCAAACAAGTGGATCGATAATTTAGGATTTTTCATATTACCAATTTTCATTAACACTGGTAAGAACCAATTTTCAGAAGAATCCATATTATAATTCCAATCTCCTTCTTGATTTTGCCTATGCAAAATTTTTTTCATATTACCCACAATTCCTAATGTGCATTTTTCCCTTCTTTTTATATGAAGGATACAATATCAAAACTTAGTTGTACAACCAACTCTATTGCTATATTACCCTCTTGAAAAGGGAAAAACAGTTCCTAACCCTACTTCTTCTCTAATTAAAAAAGGAAGGAAAAAAAAAAAAAAAAAAAAAACAGAATCTTAATGGTTGACTTCAACTGCCCTGTTGTTTATTGAATGCCAACATAGTTTGAAAGCATAAAATCTAGTCAAAACTGGTGAAAAACACTAAAAACTTGAAATCTCATCAAAACACTAATGAATACCTTACAGTAATTTATGAAATCTCTTCTATACTGCGACAAACTTTGTTGAAATAAAAAAGAACCATTGAATTAGAAGAATTCTTTAGACATACGACTTATTTAACTATATGAAATACATGACTTTATTTGCTGCTTTTTTCAACAGAATAAATTAAAATGTTCATAGTCTATAAAAGCAAAAGGGATACTACAATATAGTGTTTTATGCTCTAGATCATGTATTCTGTGTATATATTTAAAATATATAAGTGAGGCAAGTGCTTTACATTGGTAAGCTCTAGCTCTAAGTATTAAGGCACAACATGTGCAACTGCCTAAAGACACACAACTTGACAACACTGGCTATCATGATGAATAAAGATAAGATACCAGTCACAAACTAAAACCCATTTTCACACAAATCCACCACATCCCTGTCAGAATGGTTGTTCAAATCCATTTTAAAAGAAAACTAATAGCAACATGTAAAACATACACTCCCATTTTGGCTCAGTCCAATTGCAACCTAAATCTATCCACTTTTTAAAAGAACACTAATAGCAACATGTAAAACATACACTCTCATTTTGGCTCAGTCCAATTGCAACCTAAATCTATCCACTTTTTCCTACTCTTTCAATCATTTCATCAAACACTTTCTAAGCCGTAACTAAAAAAAAAAAAAATGCTATTTTAGTGCACGTTTGGTTAAAGAAAATCATTGGTAAGACATTAGATAGCAACTCATCTCAAGATATCAGACCTTACATAAATTCAATTAAATCAATGAATGATCTTCCAAACAAAAGCTAACTGCTAACATTCCCATCAAAGGCTTAAGGAGCTTCGCTTACCAATTACTAAAAAGCATAAATATAAACAAATATTGCAGCGTACATGTGTTTTAGGTTCTATAATGGCAGAAGAAGACTAACCTGAAGCTGCGAGAAGAAAAGGAAACCTTCA
>JAJIYU010016495.1:0-12135 GCA_030144865.1 Tinospora cordifolia | reverse complement strand
ATGACTATTAATATTCTCAATGCTCCATAATTTTGGTGTAATTATTTGATCATTATATTTATTTATTTATTATTAAAATATTTAATGATTATAATAACACTTTGAATGTTATGATTTAAATTTAATGGTGGTTGACAATTAATTATAATTTAAATATATTTTATATTTTATTACAATAAAATGGGAATAAATGTATTTATTGTACCTCATCAAATATTAAAAATATTTTGAAATATCTTGAAAATTTGAATGTGTGTTTGCAACATATATTTTCAAATAAATAACCGTATATTTATTTAATTGTTATCATATCAAAATAAATGGTATACATTTATTTTGGTCAAGTATTGAATTTGGGCATATTTAAATATGCAATAAATTAATTCTATAATTCTATAATTTATATAATTAATTGTATATATATATAAACATATCTCTATAAATACTCATTTCATTGAGTTGATTGAATCATCTCAATTTCAGTATTATTTATCCTCTTGTCTCTCTCAGATGTCTAATTCTATTAAAAAGGTTTATTGAATACTGGGAGATACACTCAATTTTTCAGTATTATTTATCCTCTTATCTCTCTCAGATGTCTAATTCTATTAAAAAGGTTTATTGAATACTGGGAGATACACTCAATTTTATATTAATTTGTTGTGGGTAAATTATCTTTAAAGACTATGCATAACATGTCTCCAAGTCACGGTTCATTTTATCTTATTTTATTTTATTCTTTGTATTTTTTTTCGCAAGAAATACAACAAGTACTGAAAGTACTCCACAGCAATCTCAAAAACTGTAGCAAGAGGACTAAGATGCTAGTTTTATCGACAGAGGGCTCTTCAAAAGATTTCCCTGCTCTTCTTTTTTGGTAGGTGACCTGACAGCATGACCAGCAATAGTGGTTCCAGCTAGAAAGGACGACGATGGCGACCGAGTTGAGAATCAAATGTGGGGTCTTCTCCTGGTAATGCAAATTGCAGGGCATAGTACTATCTACTTTAGGCTTTCATGAAAGAAATTAAGGGCTAAAAGAGCTCACGTAGGTGGTATCTGTCGTAATGAGCACATGCTTCTACTTTTCCTTCATCAAAATCTCGATTTTTAGAATCCGGCCTTCTGGCCCCAGATACAGTCCTAAAAAGAAGACAGCGACCGTGCACTTGAACTCAATCAAGTTATTCCATAAAGGGAAGCATCCATAAAGGGTATACGTATCAATAATGATGTATGTCCATATGCAAGTCGATTGTGCTAGATCGTCAATACAATTCTGTCCCATCACAGATCGGGTGTTCTAGCAGTTTGATGAGAGTGTGACTATTGGTCCTTCAATGACCGTCGTTAACCTTTCATATGATTTTGTTCATATGTTTTGAAGAAGAAGATAGAAGAAACTAAGATTACCCAACTTCCTGCTCTTTCCTGCTAAAAACTGTCATGATTTTGCTAGTACTTTTATCCAGAGAGAATTAAACTTCCAAATTTAACAGTAGAAATTGGAATTACTATCATTGAGAACTACGCCTGCTACCATAGAATTACGCAAACAGTTTTTATTTATATTTTTCAGTCTACCGAACTCAAATGATATAAACGCAAAGTTGAAAGGTAACAATTTAAAACAACAGTACAGTGAATTCAGAAAGTACAGAAGCGAAATGCACTTTTTAGCTTTTGTGTTATCAATGCCATACAAAAGCGAGACAAAACAATATTATTAGGCTTACCAAAACAATGACATCTAGATTTTTCTTTTTTTCTTTATAATAAATACTTTGGGAGATTAGGGTGGGCCTCGTATGGAGACGCTTGGCTAGGTAAAAAGGAAGCCTTGGCTGCTTCCATTTATTTAGATTAAAGGAAAAAGTACGTCTTTATACAGAATAATACAAATATTTATAAAAATATTGTTATTTTTGTTTATATACCCAAAAAAAGATAAAATTAATAGCAAAAATACTAAAAAATGATTTAAACACGAATTGAAAACAATGAAAATCTCTGCTTTTTCAAAAAGAAAAAAGTGTTGCAATCAATAAAAATCAATTGTTAGAACTTATTTTTATTTTTTCAAAAAGTAAATCAGTTGGCAACTATAATTTTTGGTATAATATTTGTATAACACAAAAATAACATTAGTATAAAACATCATACCATTGCTTAGAAACTGAAGTGTAGGTATATTTTTGAATAACAATGGAATAACATGTGTATACTGTCGGGACCCCTTCCTTAGGGAGAAGGACGAACCGACCGGCACAGTGTTTTGGCTAACCCATTCCCAAACTGTGTTTGCCCAAAACACTGTTAAGCCATTTCACAATACCATATATAACACTATCAGAGTAATCATAATAAATGCAGAAACAACTAGAACAAATAAGTACAGTAAAATTTTTTTATACAAAAGCTAATTATATCTATACTGTCCTAAATGTAGCGGTAGCAGAATGCCTAAGTCAAAACGTCTACAAAATCTTTCTCACTTCCTATACATTATACTAACTCTCAAAACAGCAAACCACGTGAGGAAACCTACCGAAGTAAACGAGGTGCGCTTCACGCAATGACCACCTTATTTCCCTTATCTGCAGAAGAAGAACCTGAAATATTAAAGTAGCGAGCCAATTTTGTCCACAGCGCCTCAGTGAGTAATGTAACCTAATCTATAACTTAGAACAAGAATTCTAGAAAAACAATGTCATGTATGAATGCACAATAATAATAATGATAATGAATGCTAAATCCACTATGCAGTTGTGCACCTTCCATTTTGAAACCAGTTTGAATGCAAAAAACACATAAATCCACTTGAGTGGGAGAAACCCGACGGTTAGGTGTATATGTGACGACCCTAATCTGGGCCCACAAAACTCCCCTCAGGGCACTCTATGCTAGGTGGTTACTAAATAATCTAAGGGAGCCTCAATTGATAAACTTGGCCCGACCGCACCACCGGGTACGACAGTCACTCGTTCTCAATGCTGTACCACATTCAATACCCTAACCCGCACCTGGACCTCGATATTTGGTGTACATTTTCATTTAAATTACATTTAAAGATTATAAATGCATTTCAATATGTAAGAACATTTTATTTATGATAGAATAACAAGTTAAGTGATAAATTAGAAAACACTACTCACAAGGATGCTCAACTCTCGGTGCTCCTGTAGTGATCGGTCGCGTCGCCTGGTGTTTGATCCTACGTGATCAACTTACTTTCTTAATATCTACATAAAACTTGGCTCAAATTATAACTTTATGGTCTTTGGTCAATCAAAGGATTGACTTGGTCAACTCTATCTAAACCTAACCCTTGTCGACCTGTCAAATCGATAAGGTCAACGTGGTTAACAAGGTCAATTAAGCCTTTATATTGACTCAAAATACTACAAATATGTATTATCGACATGTGTCCCACCTTTGGTATACAATAACCAGCCACTTTCATAAATTTGGCGGTTCAATACATAAATATTATTTCCTATGTTATATATTTTCCTAATAAGTATTTCATAATGTTATGCAATATTATATAACATTTTTTCCGTTATTTACCATTATCTTTACCATATATACATTTTTTCTATCTTTATTAATTAATCCTCAAATCGCATAAACGTGAATTTAATATGTCCATTGACCTCCAAAAATCTTAATTTCAGTGTCATTAAGTTCAGAGTTTTATTCTAAACATTTTAGTACCCACCGACTAAAATTTCAGTATTAATGGATATACCCTCTATGCGTCGACTTCCAACTATCATATAATTTTCTATGGTCCACGAGGGTACAAAAAATATATATATTTTTATTCTATTCGTAAATCTGAACACAATGATATATATATATATATATATATATATATTGTATAGTTTCATTCCTAGGAAAAATATGCCCTACTTTTTTAGGTCGCACAATAAATTAATGTATTTATTGAAACTATACTATAAAACTGAAATTTACAATTTCTATAATAATTTAGAATTAAAAAGGAGGTAAAAATAATTTATCCAAAATGTCGGATCTTCAAAGTGGTAACTCCTCTTTTCTTTTCTTTCCTTTTTCTCCTTTTTCTTTTCTTTTCTCTCTTGATTTCTCTCTTCCCTTATTCTTTTTTGATTTCTCTCTTTTCTCTTGAGTTCCCAGATGGCAAATGGAGGAGAGAATGTGAGAATGAAGGATGAGCAAGAAGTGAATGGGAGAGGGGTATTTATAGCCAAGAGTTGGGGTAAGTCCCACCTACATTAAATGTAAGGATAAATCTCCCCATTTCAAATCTATCCATTTCTTCTTATCTCCCACGTAATCTCTTCTTTTTTCTTTTTTTTTTTCCTTGATTATCCATGACTCATCAAGATTTTCATCAAGTTTCTAATTTTTTTCCCAATACTACATTATCCAACCACCTCACCTATATTATCTTATCATTTATTAATTTACCTAATTTTTTTTCATTTCCAATAATAAGCCTTTATCCAACATTTTTATTTATCCAATTATTTTTATTGATATTACCAACCAAACAATCATTCCTCAATTAAATAAATATACACCTAATCATTTATTTGCTTCATCCATTAATATATATTTATATATTTCAATATATATACATGCAAAAATTTTATTCATTTTATTCTCCAATATATAATAATAATAATTATTATTTATTTATTCTAATTTATCAAGTAATACACTTATTAATTAATATTATCACAAAAAATCATGTATTACCATTTAATACACACTTTAATTAATACTATTGCCGAAAAATTTCTTATTTTTGTATAATCATGTATTTCTCATTTATAATCATTAATTGATACAAAAAATACATGTCGAACCTGTCGATTGAATGTCTAAAAATACGGGTCGTTATAGTCTCTCCTCCTTAGAACAAATTTCGTCTTCGAAATTTACTACAAGAATAAAAGATCAAGAAGTGACTCTCATAATATCAGGGAAATGACTCGCCATATAGTCTTCTCGCTCCCAGGTGTCCTGCTCGGTACCATGAAACTGCCAACGTACACGTACCATTGGTATCTCCTTATTGCGCAGTTTCTTTACAACCCAATCAATGATAGCTACCAGAGCCTCATCCATATGAACAATCCTCTCGCAACTCAACATGTCTCCAATCAATCACGTGCAAGGGATCGGGATAGTACTTTCTCAACATCGACACATGAAATACATTATGTACTCCCGCTAGCTGAGGCGGCAATGCTAACCGGTAAACTACAGGACGTATCCTCTCGAGGATCTCAAAAGGTCCAATGTATCTCGGAGCGAGTTTTCCTGAAACACCAAAACGAGTCTACTTCTCGAGGATCTCAAAAGGTCCAATGTATCTCGGAGCGAGTTTCCCTGAAACACCAAAATGAGTCTACCCCTTCAGAGGAGAAATCTGAAGTAGTACATGGTCACCAACAACAAACTCAAGTATCTTTCTCCGGTTATCCGCATAACTCTTCTGTCGATCTTGAGTTGCCTTCATGTTCTGACTAATTTGTTGGATTTTCTCAGTCTACTCTTGTACAAAAGTAGGGCCCAAAACTGCTGTGTCACCAACTTCGGCCCAACAAGCTGGCGATCGACAAGGTTGACCATATAATGCCTCAAATGGTGCCATGTCAATACTCGCCTGGTAGCTGCTAATGTAAGCAAATTCAAATAATGCTAAATGATCTTCTCAGCTACCACCAAAATCAAGAATGCATGCACAGAGCATATCCCCTAGAGTTTGGATCGTTCTCTCTAACTGACCATCTGTCTGTGGATGGAAGGTTATGCTCAAGTTTACTCTAGTCCCTAACTGTCTCTGCAATCTTTGTAAAAAATAGGACGTAAACCAAGCATCTCTATCAAACACAATGGACACTGAGACCCAATGTAATCTCACAATCTCTCGGATATATAATCGACTCAGCCTCTCAACCGAATCTCTGGTATGAATTAGGAGGAAATGAGCAGACTTAGTCAGTCTGCCAACAATAACCCAAATAGTATCGTGTCTCTACTGAGTTTAGGGTAATCCCATCACAAAATCCATAGTAATGTCTCCCATTTCCACTAAGGAATAGCCAAGGGTTGTAGTAAACCACCGGGTTTCTGGTGCTCAGCCTTAATCTGCTGGCATATGCCACATCTCTGCACAAAGGCTGCAATATCTCGCTTCATCCTCGGCCACCAATAAATACGTCAAGCATCATGATACATCTTATTGGTGCCTGGATGAACGATATACCTCGAGCGGAGTAGCTCTGCTAATATTCCCTGTCTCAGGTGAGGGTCAACCGGTACCCACAATCGTCCCCTAAACCTCAGTGCACCATCATTGTTAATCGACCACTCCACACGAGAAGTGTCGTCTGCCCACTCCCGGTATATCACATAATCAACGTCATGAGGTTGTACCTACATGATCTCAATAAGTAGCACCGGCTGGACTATCATCTGTGCACTGATTTTGGTCTCGGTCGAAGTCTCGTGGATACTCATCACTGTCACATAATCAATCATCCTCCACTCCTGAGACATATGTCTAGCCACACAAGCTGTCTCGACCCATACTCTACTCAATGCGTCAGCCACTACATTGGCTTTCCCGGGATGATACTCAATGGTAAAGTCGTAATCCTTAAGAAGCTTCATCCATCTCCTCTGCCTCATATTCAAATCTCTTTGAGAAAACAAGTACTTGAGGCTCTTGTGATCTGAATAAAGTGTAAAACGCTCACCATATAGAGTCGCCAAATCTTGAGCGCAAACACCACTACTGCCAGCTCTAAATCATGGATGAGGTAATTTCTTTCATGTACCTTCAGCTGTCGTGAGGCATAAGAAATCACTCGATCTCCCTGCATCAAGACACACCCAAGACCTATCCCACATGCATCTGTATAGATCACCAATTCACGGCCGGGTTCAGGTAACATAAGTACTGGCGCAAATGTCAAATGACGCTTCAGCTCAAGAAAGGCCTCCTCACACTTATCTGTCCATATGAATGGCACGTCCTTCTGGGTAAGTTTTGTCATTGGTGCAACAATCCTTGAAAAATTCTGCACAAATCTACGATAATAACTTGCCAAACCCAGAAAGCTACGGATCTTCGTCACTGTGGTAGGTCTCGGCCAACTAATAATAGTCTCAACCTTTGCCGGATTAACAGAAATACCATCAGTTCCTACCACATGGCCTAAAAAATCGGACCTCTATCAACCAAAACTTGCACTTGCTATACATAGCATATAGACTGTGATCTCAAAGAGTCTGCAGTGCGATCCTCAAATGTTCGGCGTGTTCCTCCCTAGTCTTCAAGTAAATGAGAATGTCATCAATAAAGATAATGACAAAGGAGTTGAGATAGGGATGAAACATTCTCTCAATCAGGTCCATGAACATCGCAGGGGCATTCGTCATGTCAACCGGCATGACTAGGAACTCATAGTGCCCATAACGAGTCTGAAAGGCCGTCTTCGGTACATCTTCCTCCCTGACCCTTAGCTGATGGTACCCGAATCTTAGATCTATCTTAGAGAATACAGTGGCACCTCTAAGCTGGTCAAACAAATCGTCAATACGGGGAAGAGGGTACTTATTCTTCACTGTCACCTTGTTCAACTGCCGATAGTCGATACACAAATGAAGGCTCCCATCTTTCTTTCTAACAAATAGCACTGGAGCACCCCAAGGTGACACACTAGGGGTAATAAAACCCTTATTCATCAGTTCCTTTAGCTGGACCTTCAATTCCTGCAATTCCTTTGGTGTCATTCGATAAGGAGGGATCTAAATGGGTTGTCTCCTAGGAATAACCTCAATAATGAAATCAATTTCCCACTTAGGAAGCAAGCCGGATAAATCCTCAAGAAACACATTAGGAAAATCTCTCAATAGGAATCTCATCCATACTCACCCGTGAAGGTCCCTCGTCTATGGTGGTTAGACCGACTAGAGTATCAATTTCATACTGAGTTGTCATTCTACCTCGGGTTCTCGATCTATTAAAGGCACTACCCTGAAAGATAATAACAGGTTGTCTTGGTATCTGAAATACGACCCTTTTGGCAAAACAGTCGACGTGTGCATAGTACGCGGCTAGCCAATCCATTCCTAGTATAGCATCAAACTGTAGGAACTCTAAAACCCGAAGGTCAACAATGGTCTCCAAGTCACCCAACCTCAATATGCAACCTTCACAAATCAAGTTAGGATAAATGTGTTCCCCTGTTGCCGTACTCAACATGAGCCAGGTGGGTGACCTAAGGGGTTTAAATCCCAATTTGTCTATAGCGTGTCCAGAGATGAATGATAAGGTAGACCTATCATCAATCAACACATATAACGTAGAATCTAAAATAGAAACGGTACCTTCTACCAGAGTCGCGGTGGCCTCTAGATCAGGGTGTGTGACGGCTTGTGCTCTCCCTCGAGTAACAGTAGTGGTGGGCACACTGGAAGCTGGAATAAGCATAGGGCACTCATATCGTCTGTGGCCTGGCTGACCACACTGATAACATATAAACCAACGTCCCTGCATAGCATGGTATGTCTGGGTCGGCCCATAACCTCTATTTCCTAAATCTCGGCCCCTTCCTTGACCTCTACCTCGGGCCCCATACTGAGTTAGCGGTTGTCCCACTGGCTGATATGTCTGAACTGGGGTGGCAGCGATCGGAACTAAGGAAGATGGCTGACTCTGCTCCCCTCTTGACTGTCCTCCCAAGTACTTCCTCTTCTTCGGGTATCTAACTGCTCGAGCTCCACCTCGATAACCTCCTGGAGTCAATGACTGGGGTTGTAACTGCTGCTGCAGCTGTATTGTGGAACCCTGTACTATTTGGACCATCGGGCGCTCATCTCTCCCATCAGTCTCGAACTATAGCGCTTGCCTCTGAATGGTCTCAAGAGTAGCCTCAGTAGCTGTCGATGTCACCTGCCTAATATTGGTCCTCAGCCCTCAACCAAAAAATCCTACTCTCTCCTAGTTATACTCTAATCCCTTAAGTTTGAGTTCTAAATCTTAAAACTCACTAACTCCCAATGACAGTCAAATTTCCCTCATGATATGGCCACTCTCACTCGGTTCCTCTTCCTGTCAATCAAAAGCTAAAAAAGTTTTCGTTCATAATTCTGCTATGCTACTCTAAGTCATTCCTAGGGTTTTCCTAACTTCCGCAATTACTCTGAGGTTCCCTAGGTTAACACCAATTGTTATTCTTTAATTGGAAAACCTTGGGCTCTGATACCAATATTGTCAGGACCCCTTCCTTAGGGAGAAGGACGAACCGACCGGCACAGTATTTTGGCAAACCCATTCTCAAACTGTGCTTGCCCAAAGCACTGTTAAGCCTCTTCACAACACCATATATAACACTATTAGAGTAATCATAATAAATGTAGAAACAACTAGAACAAATAAGTACAATGGAATTTTTTTTATTCAAAAGCTAATTATATCTATACTGTCTTAAATGTAGCAGTAGCGGAATGCCTAAGTCAAAATGTCTACAAAATTTTTCTCACTTCCTATACATTATACTAACTCTCAAAACAGCAAACCACGTGAGGAAACCTACCGAAGTAAATGAGGTGCGCTTCACGCAATGACCACCTTATTCCCCTTATCCGCAGAAGAAGAACCTGAAATATTAAAGTAGTGAGCCAATTTTGTCCACAGCGGCTCAGTGAGTAATGTAACCTAATCTATAACTTAAAACAAGAATTCTAGAAAAGCAATGTCATGTATGAATGCACAATAATAATAATGTGAATGAATGCAACAGTTAATGAATGCTAAATCCACTATGCAGTTGTGCACCTTCCATTTTGAAACCAGTTTTAATGCGGAAAACACATAAATCCACTCGAGCAGGAGAAACTCGACGGTTAGGTGTATAGGTGACGACCCTAATCTGGGTCCACAGAACCCCCCTCAGGGCACTCTATGCTAGGTGGTCACTAAATAATCTAAGGGAGCCTCAATTGATAGACCTGGCCCGATCGCACCCCCGGGTAGGACAGCCACTCGTCCTCAATGCTCTACCACATTTAATACCCTAACCCGCACCCGGACCTCGATATTCAGTGCACATTTTCATTTAAATTACATTTAAAGATTGTAAATGCATTTCAATATGTAAGAACATTTCATTTATGATAGAATAACAAGTTAAGTGATAAATTAGAAAACACTACTCACAAGGATGCGCAGCTCCCGGTGTTCCACTAGTGATCGGTCGCGTCCCGCTAATGTTTGATCCTGCGTGATCAACTTACTTTCTTAATATCTATATAAAACTTGGCTCAAATTATAACTTTATGGTCTTTGGTCAATCAAAGGATTGACTTGGTCAACTATAGTCAACTCTATCTAAACCTAGCCCTCGCCGACTTGTCAAATCGATAAGGTCAATGTGGTTAACAAGGTCAATTAAGCCTTTATATTGACTCAAAATACTACAAATATGTATTGTCGACATGTGTCCCACATTTGGTATACAATAACCAGCCACTTTAATAAATTTGGTGGTTCAATACATAAATATTATTTTCTATGTTATATATTCCCTAATAAGTATTTCATAATGTTATGCAATATTATATAACATTTTTTCCGTTATTTACCGTTATCTTTACCCTATAAACATTCTTTCTATCTTTATTAATTAATCCTCAAATCGCATAAACGTGAATTTAATGTCCATTGACCTCCAAAAATCCTAATTTCAGTGCCATTAAGTTCAGAGTTTCATTTTGGACGTTTTAGTACCCATCGACTAAAATTTCAGTATTAATGGGTATACCCCATATGCGTCGACTTTCAACTACCATATAATTTTCTATGGTCCACGAGTATAAAAATAATATTTATATTTGTATTATACTCTTAAATCTGAACACCATATATATATATATATTGTATAGTTTCATTCCTAGGAAAAATATGCCCTAATTTTTTGGGTCGCACAATAAATTAATGCATTTATTGAAACTATATTATAAAACCGAAATTTACAATTTTTATAATAATTCAAAATTAAAAAGGAGGTAAAAATAATTTACCCGAAATGTCAGTGTTAGTTGCATAGCAAACTAATTATATTTTAGGTATTTTATGTATAATATGCATTAGTGTAATGGAAAATTTAGAGTATTTGCTTATGTTTAGTATAATATGCATTTAGAGCATTGTTGCATCATTTTAGCATGATTTAATGTTATTTCTAACATTTTTATATGAATATAATGCCTGAGAAAGGTTTTCAATGTTTGTGCAGCTTTAGGATGAACTAGAATAGGAATAAGAGTACGCGAGGAGTTGAAAATGGCCAAAAATGAGAAAAAATCACTAATGATCACTGTCGGCGTTGCCGACCGCGATAAACAGAACAAGGAGAATGAAGAAAAACAATACTACACTGTGGACCGCGGTCGGCATTCCAGTGACCGCGGTCACCAGTGTTTGTTGATTGAACATCATTCTGTGGACCGCAGTCACTCATCCATGGATTGCGGTCATTCGAGATTTCATGTATTTGAGTTTTGTTTTGTCATTCTGTGGACCGCGGTTATCACTTATGGACAACGGTCGGTTGACATATTTTATTATTTTAGGGTTTTCTTTAGTGAAAAACTATAAATAGGTCATTGTAGTAAGGTCTTAGGAGGAGGATTTGTTTTTCGAACGAAGTCTTTAGAGAAAAACGGCCGATAAAGGAGTAAAGGGAGAAGACAAAGAAGAATTGAAGATCAAGGTCCAACAATTGAGTATGTTTATTTGTGATCTTAATTCTTTGATGTGTGAACTCTTAATCATGTTATTTTAAGTCTAGGATGTAAATCTGGATTGTAGAATCCTGATGTTCTTATTTTGATTAATCTATTTCTAAAGTTTTCTTTTATAATTTGGATGCTTAATGCTTTCTTTTTACTGGCCATGAAAGGAATGATTATAGAATGTTAATCTAACTTGGGAGAGAGGATTAATAATCTGAAAATCAGATTATAGACTTAGATCAATCAATTGACCGGGAGGTTGTTGATTGCCTAGGAGGTTGCATGTTATAATTGTGTTTAATGCATTAGACTATTTACTGTACGCCTCGGGAGAGG
>JAJIYU010016494.1:0-12127 GCA_030144865.1 Tinospora cordifolia | reverse complement strand
CTGGACCGGAGGGTCATGTAACATATTTTTGTATATGTATTCACAGGACTGTTTACCATCTTGAACACTGTTTTGTTTTGATTCATAAACTGATGATTTTTAGTTATGGTAAGCTATACAGTGTTCAATGATTTAGAAATATTTGATCTGATTAGTGTTTCCGCTACTATTATCTTGATTTCCAATATAAATATGATTTTGAACATCTGGTGAATTTGATTTGAAATCAACTGCTTAGTGAAGCATGAATAAAATGATTGTTTGAAATTAACAAATGATTTAAGCCTCGCGTATAGAGGTTTGTGTAGGCATTGATGATGACAGTCACATGCCCGATGCCTCGGTGGACCACGCGCCGAGCTTGGAGACGTGCAACCCCCGACGACGGGGTTTTACATTGCAGAATATGATGTCCGATCTGGGGGTCGGGGTGTGACAGTTGATGAAATTACAACTCTGCAGGCCCAGACTATGACATACCAGATGAATTCATTGACTGAGAAATTGGGCAATAGACAGTTTCAGGCTCCCCAAAACCAATCTATTTTGGCTATTGCAGAAGCACGTAATGTAACACCCCAATTTTCATCCAGACCTCCGTTCACGTGTGCATCGTCGTCTGTTGAAAATCAAGATATTACTTAAATTTTCTTCTGTTAAAATCTTTTTCTTCAAAATTTAGTTCATAATCATTAGTTCTCAAGTCAATGCCTATATAGATGTTTTATACAAAACAAAATATCAAGATAATTCCTTAATACATTCATCGAATTTTGCAATACAAATTATAAATAATGCAGTGGAAATACTTTAAGAATTATTATTAAAACAAAAATTATTAAATAAGAAAAGTCATTTAAAGATAAGATAAATTAAAATTGAAACCATTGTAAATACATTAAAATAATCCAGTAAAATACATAAAACATGACCTCCAAGTCTCCTATCCCGGACAACCTCCCCAATGAGGCATCCAATTAAACTGTGAGTCTTCTAATGTAAGTTATCATACTCTACGTCCAGATGTCCCTGAAAAATAAAGTGGGAGTGAGCTCGAAAGCCCAGTGTATCATTCATACACATCACATGCATTGTATAGACCCAATCTAAAACATTACAAACACTTTCAAACATTACGCGTTTCAAACATTTACTTAGTTTTGGTCGAAGTCTAAGACCGTAAGAGGGTTGAGATGCCTCTTAGTATTCCCTGTGATCCAAATTCAATCGCAATCATAGAGGCCTCAAGTACCATCTAAATCAGTCATGTCTCAGTATCACAGCCTAAGAGAAAGTATTTACTCCAGCTTGTACCGTTTTCCAAAGACTTTGAGTTGTCGTAGGCAACTTTGGGTGGGAATACCTACAATTCACCTTGCAGCTCAACAATCACACTGGTACGTAGATTCTTAATAAATCTTTGTCTTATTTTTGTTTTACAAACAATCTCAATCACATCAAGCATCATACTATATACTAGAAAATATACTCCAACTATGCTTGCAAGTTAACATGATAAGGTGCATGAATAAACAATAGGATCTAGATACACATTTTCCTAGTCATGCATGCCCTAATTGAGTAAATCTAAGTACAAGATCATGTCATGAACTGATTATGCATGAGTCTAAATAATTCATCATAAATCACACATCATCCAAATAAACCAAACAGTTTCAAATAATTTCCTAATAAGATTCCAATAACCTAGAACTATTCAAACAAACGCTATGAATTTTAAATCTATATAATACATATGAGCAAGAAAGTCATGCCCACTTGATTTCGCCGATCTTCAGGGCTTCTTGTTTTTCTTCGAGATGCTCGATACTCAAAATCTACAATCTGTAATTCAACAATTAATGAGATTCACTAATCTCCTAATTTACATTTAATCTTATTCAACTTATTTTTAGCCTTAAATAATTTTTAAAATAATTATATAGTCTAGATATCAGTTTCAACAAATTTTTTATTATTCCTAAATGCTAGAATTTTACATATATTCTAATTAAAATAATTTCTAAGTCCCATAAAATTTCTTAATTTGAAATTAAACTTTAATAATTTACTTGCAAACGTTCTCATAAAATTAAATTTCTAAAAATAAATTTTTGCAATTTTAAATAATTTATTAATATCATAATTAATTTAGTTACGAACAAAATAAGACTTCTAAACGTTACACATTTAGTTTCAACGTCTAAATTTTATTCTTTTCTTATAAAAGATTTTAAACTCGTAAAGGTTTATTTTCCATGTTTTCAACTAATTGGGTTATTAAATTTTGAACTTCTAATATTAAATAAAATTATTAATATGTTGAAAAATTATTTTTTCAATCCAAATTTATAATATTAATTAATTTACTTTTTTTTTCTAAATCAATTAATTCTCATGTTCAATAATTAATAAATAATCTGAAATTAATTTTATTTAATTTAAATTATTAAATAAATATTCTAAACTAATTTTCGTTAATAAATTTCTATTCGAATAAGAAGATTTTAATATTTCATATTTGCGTCTAGCTTCTAAATAAAATTCGATTTTTATTACTCAAAACTCCAAAATTTCCTAGGCTTTAATATTTATAGTCTAGGCACCTATTATAATCCAATAGTATCGAATTTAATACTTCCACTAAAATTTTAATAAAATTTTTTATTTTTTTTTCGTTTCGGTTTTTGCATTTACAATCAACTAAAAATAAAATTCATATCATTTAATATTAAAAATCCAAAATATACCTCTAAAATCATGTTCATCATCTTGTTGTCCCCAATAAATCAGAGCACAACCAACGGCCTGCGACACCAACGATTGTTTCTTCGTTGTTCTCCTTTGTGTGTGCAATACACTCAACAACCACTTTTGTTCCTCTGTTCGGAATTCACAATTCTCAATAGCAACTAATAAATCAAGTTGTTGTTCTTGTTACTCTTTTGCACAAATGTAGCACATCTTCCTTCTTCACGCATCTCATCTGACAGTGGCAGCAACTGCACACACAAAAAACATACAACCCACAACATTTCTTCTTCTCCATCAATTCACGACGATCAATAATACAAAATTCTGGAAAATTCGTACATCTTTCTCTTCTTTCATTTCACGAACGCCAAACTCAAACATTAAATCCCGTTTCAGAGAATTTTTTTTCTTAGGTCGCCATCTTCAACGTCCTTCAGATCCAGAAATTGAATGACCAATACCAATTCCCAAAATCCAGATTTTCTTGTTCTTGCCCCACTAACCAGGTTTGGAAATCTGCTCAAAATCACAGTTTGCTCCCTCTTCTCATCGTCATCTTTCTTCTTCACAGACCAGACGAACAACAAACCATAATTTCCTCTGTTCTTCGTCTGGCAGCGGCAACAGAAATCTCTTCTTCTTCTTCGTATAATCGTCACAGAAAGATCTACAACTCCAGATTTCTTTTGTTGTTCGCCCAAGTCACAACCGCACCAATTTCTTCTTGTTCTTCATTCTTCTTCATTTCGTCCTCAACCAGAAAAATACTAAAAAAAACCCGCAACCTAGAAAATTCAACACAAAAATCAGAGCATCACCTTACTCTGTTTTGCCGAACGCCTAAAACCAGAGCACCCACCATTTCTCGTGTAATACCTCATAAGAATTATAAAATGGTTGGAGGAAAGTAAAATATTGAGATTACTTAATATTTGATTTAAGGTTAATTAATTTATCAAATATTATTTGTATAAGAATTATTTTGTAATTATACAAATAACAGAACAATTATTGAATTAATTATCAAAATATAAGGTAAGTAGAGCAAATTATACACATATATAATTCTACCTTTCGAAAAAAAAATATAAAATATACATATATAAATGAAATATAAAATAAATAAAAATATATGAAAATAAAAAATGTAGATTATTTAATTATTGACATTAAATATATTAAAGAAATAAAAAAATATCTAATAAGTGCAATAATAAATAATTAGAAAGGGAAAAATATTAGTAAATCCCTAAAATAACATGATTTGAGTAAAAATCAATGTTTACACAAATTGGAAAGTGAAATTGGGTTGATAATTATCAATTTTCGGATAAAAAAAACCTTAGAAAGTGATTTTATAAATAGAAACGCATCTAACGACTATTGACTGTTAATCTGAATCCAATCTTGCGATCCAACAGCTGTAAGACGAACCGCACTAGTGCTCGAGCGCACGGGATCATGGAAATCGGACGAACTGAATCAATCAAGGATGATCGGACGATCGAACGAGTTTCGTTAATCGCGATATGCTTGTCTTGAGGATGATTAGAGGGCTCGGATTGGATTCGTTATCGATCGATCGTGAATGACACTACGCTCGAGGTTGATCAAAAGTCCATAGCGAATTCGTTAATCTCGATCACGATTCAATACTGCGCTCGAAGTTGATAAACGGTCCACATTGAGTTCGTTAATCTCGATCACGAATGGTGCTACGCTCGAGACTCATCCAATGGTCCACGATTGAGGTGCCTTGATAATGCTGTGATCGAGGATATATAACGATCAGGAGCCTAGATGATGATCGCGATCTGATGCTGCGATTGAGGATTATCAACGTGGCAGATTAAATGCTCTGAAATCAAATCGAGAAATTAACGAAAAATCTAAAATAATCTGATTAAATTCTTCAAAAATCTGAAAAATTAGTTCCTAAATTCCCAAAAATTTTCAAAAAATTACTTAGTAATCTCCAATGCTTGGGGGGTACGAAATTTTGAAGAATTGGCAAGTTTTCCATAAGATGACACCCCAAACTTCCCATTCTCCACTCTTTTGAACTCTATATAAACACCCCCCATGCTTACAATTCTTCTCATCCCAAGAAACAAGAGTTGAATTGTCATCTTGTTCTCTAAGCCCTCCTCTTGGCTCCCCTTCTCACTTTCTTTTCTTTCTTGTGTGTGAGAAGTTCATTGGTTTGGGAATTGGTTTTGGGTGATTTTCTTTGTGTTTGAGCTTTGGGAACCATTGCTTCAGCTTTGGTTGAATTGTTACCTTTTTTTTCTTATTCAAAGTTCTAGGATGTTCATTGTGTGTATGTTTTTAAAATCAAAAGATTTTCAGTTCTAGCACTCTAAAATATTTTTCAGTTTTAGATTTGATTCATATTTGAATTTATGCATGTATATTAATCATGACATGCCTAGTACCATGTTTAGGTTTATTTCAATATGTGATGCATGATTTTGAGTGTTCCATGATTGAATTTTTAGTCTGATCATATGCTGAATTTATTTATTTTAGTCTCATGTTCTGAAATTTATTTTATGATTCAAGAATATGTGATTTAACAAAGATGATAGTGTTAATAACCACGTATCATCATAGCACACATGTGGGTTGTTATGGATGTTCTTTTCATATGATTGTTCATATGGTTTTAAGACCAAAGTACTTGGTTGGTGGGTAATGTCCCTTGAAGTCCAAAAGTCCAATGAAATTGGCTATGAAAGGCCATATTTTACTCGAAGGAGGTACTTTGTTAAGAACATCAAGGGCTTCAAAATCCCTTTTGGTCTAAAATCTCAACTTTAAACAAATGAATGCTTGAAACGCCTAACGTATGCAAGTGTTTGAAATATGAATGTGTTATTGTTTTGAATTTGAAAAATGGTTGTTTGATAAAGATCCACTGATCTATGTGCTCACCCATTCTTCTCTTTTTTTTAAGGAAATTAAGTTGTATGTTGCCCAATTTTGATTAAGACTTTCGCTGAAAGTTAGTATTTTTATTTTGAGATTATGAGTCTCTTTGATCAGCAATGTACTAGGTTACATTACAAAGCTATATACTTTCTTTTATTAATAAAGAAGTTGAATTTTTATTTACCTTTACTTGCCTTGATTTTATTAAATGTGAATTTGTATGATTGAATTTAATCGAGGCATGAAATGATTGAAATAGAAAGTCAAGTGTGTGTCACTTGTAAAGTAACATAACCTAACTCGCCAAGTGGTTAAGTCCACTGTCAAATAATGGTGGTATGTCCAAAACTCAAAGAATGTGGGGGTTGGGGTGTTACATCTCGTCTTTCTTGTTCTTGTGTCACGCCCCTCTTCTTCTTTGTTTGCAATAGATTTCATCTCCGTCTTGTTCGTTCCAGCAACTTAGATCAAAAAATCACTACATCAAACCTCACACTAGAAAATTAAACATTCAACGTTGGCTTCCTCTTCTTCATTTCGGTAGTTGTAGCAATAAACAAGAATTCTGGTTCTTTTTTCCTCCTCAACGCCGATTGTCACCCCTCTTCTTCTCTCTAATGCACGCCCAGCTGCCTCACAAATCCCCCAAATCAAGAAGTCTCCACATTTTCTTTCCCTTGTTTTAACGCAGCTTCCAAGTCTTTCTTCTTTTCTTTCTACAATTTCGACTCTCCTCTTTTCTTTTCTTTTTTTCAGTTAACCATTTTAATTTAATTAAAACTTGATTAGAAGTTTATACCTATATTATTTGTTTAGTCCTTATTGTTGCTTATAAGTTTAAATTTATTATTCATTTAACCTTATTATAAATTTATAAGATTATATATATATACTCATCTATTTGATATATATGTACTACTCACTTTATATACATAAACCTTGTTATAAGTTTATATGTATTTTACCATTTTATTTTTGTAATCTACTCATTTTATTGCCATAAAATTATATGTATTAATATTTTTTTTTCT
This sequence comes from Tinospora cordifolia, assembly GCA_030144865.1. Taxonomy (NCBI): domain Eukaryota; kingdom Viridiplantae; phylum Streptophyta; class Magnoliopsida; order Ranunculales; family Menispermaceae; genus Tinospora; species Tinospora cordifolia. Next base: position 5,411 of record JAJIYU010016494.1, on the reverse strand, counting down.
AGTTAATCCAACTAATATTGATTGTCAATTTCATGTTTTATTTCATTTTATACCTATTTGCAACGTGGCATGATCACAAAGTTACGGAGTGTTACACATAAGGCCTCTTTTAATGCAGAAACTTCTATAGAGTAGTTAAATGCAGTGAACCGATTCAATAATTATCAAGGTCAACAATAGGGGTCCAATGTTCCTCAATATTATCATTCGGAGATCCATCACCATGAAAACTTCTCTTATGCGAATAACAGAAACGTCCAGCAAGCTCCACTAGGTTATGTCCCTCAACTAAGTCTATTTGAAAAGAAACTATCTATGGAAGACAAACTAGACAAGATCATGAATATGCAAGCTCGTTTCTTTAAAGAATTAAGTGGAAGAATATATCAGAATGACAATAGAGTCTTAGGCTTGGAAATACAAATGAGAAATATGAATGCAACTGTGAAGAACCTAGAGACTTAGATGGGACAGATAGCCCAAACATTCTCCAATCAGTAGCGAAGCTCCTTTCCTAGTGATACTCTGGTAAATCCTATAAGAAGCTACAATGCCATATCTACAAGAAGTGGGAGAGATGTTCAGAGACCATCCATTCCATCCAACCCTCCTATGCTAGTTGATGAGACTATATATTCTCAAGGGCCAACTCTTATTGCGTCAACTGATCCAGCACCTACTAATAATGAAATGAAGAAGGTTAGACATCCTGACATCACTATTCAAGACAACAAATACCTTGAGCCTCCTCCGTTATCCTTTTCGCAGAGGTTTTATAATAAGCAAGTAGATCTTAAAACTATGCGGTTAACAAAGGAGTGCAGTGCTACAATACAAAGAAAATTGCCTCAGAAGTTGAAAGATCCAGAAAGTTTCACTATTTCGTGTAGCATATGCACTAATATATTTGATAAAGCTCTTTGTGACTTGGGGGCCAACATAAATCTCATGCCCCTTTTAGTATACCGCTGGTTGGGCCTATCAAAGATCAAGCCAACTAGTATTACCCTTCAACTTGCAGACCGTTCTATCACTTATCCACAAGGCATTATTGAGGATGTTCTAGTAAAGGTGGATAAGTTAATCTTCCCAGTTGACTTTGCAGTTCTTGATATGGAAGAAAACGGGGAGATACCACCGATTTTTGAGTGAGCATTCTTAGCTACTAGTCAGGCCCTAATATATGTCGCCAGGGAGAGCTCACACTGCAAATGAATGCCAAACAAGTTGTCTTCAACATCTGTAGCTCATTGAAGCCCTTTGTTGAAGTACAAGAATACAAGAAGGATAACATGATACAAGCTGGTGATCAGAAAGAGATTGAAAATCCCAGACCTCATGATATTTAAGTTAAAGATGTTGAATTTGCTAAAGGGGATGCCATAAAAGCACATAGGAAGCCTAACTATGCTATGAAAGAGCTACAGGATGCTCTTCATACTCAGAAAAGTCCTAAGAAGCAATCACAAGATCCATTCCTAAAATATGAGCAACCATAAGATATTATGAAGCAAGAGTTGCCTAAAGCCAACATGTTTGCAAAGATCAACAAATTGGGCTTCGGTTAACCCGTATCCATGTCGAGCTGATGTCGTTAAACATAGAGGCAACCCACTGGTTTTATTTTTCTTTTATTTTCACTTATTTAGATATGATTTAATTTAATTTTTTTGGTATGCATGCATGGTAGTTTATTCAAAAAAAATTTTCATGCATTTTAGTTAATTGTTCTCTAATACTTGTCTTCTTTTTGCTACATGCAGGTTTTCTGAGTGTTCTAGCGTACTATCCTCCCTATGAGCGTCAAAATAAAGTGTGCTCTTGAGGACAAAGCACAATTTAAGTTTGGGGGTGCGCATTGAAGAAATTCTTCTTTTCATTTCAAGTTAAATTTTTCTTTATATTTACATATTTTGTGTGTATTAATGCTTCTAAACTGCTTATATTTATGGGCATATCACATACATAGCCATTAAAATTCTCTCATGACATTTAGATACTACGATTATTTATTTAGAGTTAGGACATAAGCATACAGAGCATATAAATGTCACTTAGGCTAGATCCATGCCATATTTTTTGAAAATTTTCACTGAGTAACCTATGAAATTGAAAATTCATCTAGTGTGATGAGACAAAGAACTAGAATACTTTCAAATAGTCTGTTTGCTCAGTTTGTCTAAAATTTGACCTTGACAGATCTCTGTAGTCTTAGGTAGATTAAGGATCCGAAAATTGAGGAAAGTTAGGAGTAGAAACCAAACCACAAGTGAAGAGAATTTCCCATAAACTCTTAATAATCAAGTGAAAAGAATTTCCCATAAACTCTCTGTAGTCTTGAACACTGCTTAGGAATGACTAAAGGAGGAAAATGAAGTAGGTAATCATTGTTTGAGTCATAGCCTAAAGGCCGGTCTAAGTATTTATAAACCTTTGTAGCAAATTTTGAGCCTTATAGCCTATTTTCTTGTTTTGAACCTAAACATTATATATAAAAACACTCTATCCTTATATGAATATCTCTAGTGGACCTATTTGTATGCACTCATGGTTTTAATATTGTTTATTTTGATTATGTGAAAGAAGGAGAGGATACTAATATTAAAATACACATGTTTTCAGTTTTTGTTTCAACTTTTATTTTGTTTAGTAAAAAAAAGAAAAAAAAAGGACAAAAGAGTTATATTTATTTCTTTAGTATTTCAGTATTGTCAATGATAGCTAAACTTTCTACTTTTGTATGAGTGTACATGCGAGTAAACTTTGGCGTGCACGTGATGAAATAAGTTTGGGGGAGCTATGAAGACAAAATTGTGAGCATGAACGAGAAATACAAAGGCTTGAAAAGAAAGGATCAAGCTATATTGAAAAAAAATCAAACAAAATAGGTTGTTATTGTTGCTATAAGTATACACTTGAGTTATATTTAAATTCCTATAACTCCTGTACTTTGAGCCAGACCACGTTACAACCTTAAAGAAAGACCACTAATCTTGACTATAGTTTGACTTAAGTAGAAGATAGATAGAGGAGAGAATTGAGAGGGTATGCAAACTTAGGTATTAGGAAAGGATTTCTATGAGTGGGATGGTGCATGCAAATCACTTACAAAGTCTAGGAGGATTGAGATATTAGCAGACGAAAGGGTGAAGTTGAGAAAGAATAGAGGATGAACTGAAAATCTAGACAACCTGAATGACCCTAAGGAAGTGTTAATGAGTCATAAACTATAGGAATGGAAAATTGAGGTTAAAATGATGAGTGAAAAAGAATTTAATTTTATATGGCATGGCATGTTAGTTTTAGATTAGAATCATTGTTCGGGGATGAACAATAGTTTAAGTTTGGGGGAATTTATTAGATGCATTGCATACTAAAATTATTATATATATTTTACATATGTTTTGCATGAGTTTAGGTAGAAAATATGGCATAATTACTTATAATTAGGTACATAACTATTTATATTCATATTGCATGTTATTTATAAACTTTAAGAATTTTAATATAGTTTTTATCATTTATATTAGTGATTTAATGCTTGAGGAAGGATTATTATTTGTTTGTGTAGGTTTATAATAACCGGGAGCAAATATCTACAAGAAGGAAAAATAAATATGAAGTAATTTATCACAACTAGCTAATGGTCAAGCCCAACTCGGTTCAACCCAAAACAATGCCCGTGCACATGAAGAAAATGGCGATATTTGTTAACGGCAAAAAGGTGTAATTTGGTTTTCTAAGTAAGGGCCAAGATTGGAATGGCATGAGAAGAATGGAAAATACAATACAAATCTGTGCTTAATTAGAATTCTAAAAGGTTGAAAATATATAAATAGGCTCTCTTAGTAGTTTTTTAGGGTTCATTCATGATTCCAATTTTGAAGCAGTTATTGAAGACTAGAGAGAAGAAAACTGAAAAACAGAATTGAAGAAGATATCAAAATTGAAGCACAAGAATTGAAGAACGAGATTAAAGCCTAGTCTAGTATGATCTTTATTTTATTTAATTCTTTATTTGATACTTTCTTAAACATGTCTGGCTAAATTTTTTTATTTTTAGGATGTAATTTAAATTGTAGGAACTTTTTTATTTTTATTTTGATTAATCTATTTTGAGGTATTGTTTTAAATTTTGTGTGCTTAATGCTTTTTATTGATTGATCACCTATAAATTGATTTTAGATTATTGAATTAACTCGGGATGGAGTTTTAATAATTGGATAATCAGAATATAGACCTATCTGAATTAATTGACCGGGAGGTTGTTAATTCTGTAGGAGGTTGCACGTGATTAATATTTTTAAAGCATTAGTTTATTAATTGTACACCTTGAGAAGGGGTATTAGGCAATTTAATTGATAGGATTAAGGCGCCTCGATAGAGGGTTTTAATTATTTGTGCTATAACCTACAAGAACAAAATTTAGATTAATTGAAATAAATATTAAAAATGAATACATGATATTTTACTATCTAGAGTATTAATTCATATATTTTTCAATTTAATGTTTACTTGCTTTCAATTTGATTTTAAATTTAATTTAATTTTTTAATATTTAATTTGATTTCAAGCCTTACTAAAATTGAGATTAAAATTAGATTTGGATTTAAGATATTAACCAGAAACCGTTCCCAGAGGACGATAATCCAATATTTACCGAGTATATTACTATTGCGATCGTGTACACTTGCAGTGATCTCAATAGCTATTAATTTGAAATTGTTTAATGAATGATCCACTAGGCAATGTGCTCACTCCTTCCTTTTATTTTTCAAGAATTTGAAATGCATGATCAAGCTTGCTAAGGAATTAGAAAATCTATTTTTAGAAAGTTTCTAAGTAGGGGCATATTGCCCAAATTTTGAATAAAGACTTCCGTTGAATTTTTGTTTTAAATTTTAGAGTTATGTACTATTTCTTTTGATTATATGAATTCAACGATGTATTTCTTTATTTTATAAATAATAAGTTTGAAATTTTTCTTTATTCACTTGTATTATCTTGTTGAATTTTAAACTCAATGGAGGTGTATTTATGAGTATTTCAATGAGTGTTAGGCCATTGAACAGATCGAGAACCTATGGACATGAATCTAGAGTCATGACAGTACGAACATTTGACTAGGCAAACACTGAAAACCTACTCGAATTGTAAAAAATGGTTGGAGCAAGGAAGTACACAACTAGATTTTCCACCTCTGATGAGACTAAGAAATGGGAACAAGAACTGCCTCCTAGAATGGAGGCACGCATGGACGCCATGATGAATGAGATGTCGCAGAGGGTGTTGAATCAACTGTTGAGGGCACTTCCATAGATAATGTAATACCCCGAAAGTCTGTGAGACGTCCACGTCACTAGTGAACAACAAAAGTGGAATAGCAAACTCAAGAAAAGAATCAAAACGGC
>JAJIYU010016493.1:0-12134 GCA_030144865.1 Tinospora cordifolia | reverse complement strand
AACAAGGGCGATTGTGTTATATATATATTATGGTATATTTGATAATATTTATAGTTTTATGTCATATGCGAAACTTGGTAAAAATGCGTATACATTAATGAAAATAAATTTTTTTATTTGACATTTTTTGTAATTTGCACTTTTTTTTTTCGTTTTTCTTTTATTTCTTTTCCCACATACATAGATATATATACCAATATATATATATATATATATATATATGAAAATTCCTATTTTTATTTTATTTTTTTCTAAAAATTGTTATTTCACCATTTTCTTATCAAAACTCTCAATTATACATCAATTTCTCATTTATTTCATTATTTTCTCCTCAAATTGAATAATTCACCAAAAATTATATTTTCTTCTCAAAAATTCTATTAATTGCATAAAAAATTTCATAATTATTCCAAAAATTACATAATTAATCTCAAAAATTATTTTCCTCGAGAAATTACATTTTCCTTCTAATTTCACATATTTTCTCCTCAAATTTGTATTTTTTCCCATTTTTCTCATTTCTCCAATAAATAATATAAAATTGAGAAAAATTTATGTAACTCATTGTATTTTCATTAAAAATTTCAAAAAATGCATATATCGTACTCAAAAATTTTGTACACCAAAACATGGGTCATCACATTATTTGTCACAGATTATAGTGTTGTAAAAATTAGTCATAAAAATATTAATCAAATACATCATAAAATATTTACAACACTTATTTTAATGTTGTAAAAAATATTTATGGTAAATTAATATTATTGCAAAGTTCCTGTATCACAACTTATTTACAACAATTAGTATTTTGTTGTAAAGTTGTCATAAAAGCATATTTACCACACAATTAATCTTTTTGCAGTATATTTTTATATGTCGTAAAAACTTTCATTTCTTGCAGTGAATTAACATGGATGAGCCATGAGCCACAAATCTCAACGAAATACCTCGTTAATGGTTGAGCTTAGGAAGAGTTAAATTCGTTGCACAACTCAAACCATCTTATAGAGCTTTACTTGGCATACAACAAGAATAACTTTGTTAGATCAAGATGGTTGGAAAACCAAGAGGTTAATATTTTTGGCAAAATATTCGAGATAACATCCAAAACATTATCTAATTTATTTACATTATTAGCTAAGCAATAAATCTGAAAAATCACATTGATAGTATCTAGAGGCGGATGAGTCGACAAAAGCTAAAGACGAGAAGCACTACTTCTCCAAGAAAAAACCAAATTGGTTAAGGTAAGACTTAAGAAAGATTGCCTTGAGAAGAAGAGCTAACTTATGCACACCACGTACTCTTTGTACTCTCATCTTAATACCTCAAGAAAATGAATTCTTGTAACCATCCAAGATAAGCAGAATCTAATTAGATCACTAAAAAAGCTAAAAATTTACTTAGAGTGGCACGATCAATGAAGTTATTGTTGATTTCATCGTGATCATGGCCACGATAGACACCCATTTTTTGATATAATAAGAAACGAGATCAAGGTGTTGATTAGAAGAGAATACCTCAGGGAGTTGGTTTGGAAACAACAATAGCCTAAGCAATGAAGAATAGCGACAGAATGAGCAATGTGAGAAATTACAACTGTCATTAATGAAGGAGACCTTCATTGTATCTCCAACCAACCATGCACTCAAGTGTTATGTTGGATAGGTATAGGAGAACACCTCATCTTCATATGTCTAACCTAAGAAGTAACAATGATAAAAGCTTATCATTTCTTTCTCAAAAGACGAGACAAAAAGTCTTAGTTGACAATAAGAGCTCGATTTATATTTTATATATACTTGGTAGACTTGGAGAAGTTCAGACTAAAGAAAGAGTAACTCTCTCTAATTAATACATGTAGCTCTCCTCAAATTCATACTGATATAACTCTCCTCACATTCATAGTTCATGACATCATGTATCATATACCGCAAGGGGCAAATCACCCTTTTGGTCATAGTTCTAGGGAAGAACACAATGCCATTACTATAGTTAACTTTCTTGTTATATATAAAAGGAGATTTAGCCTCAACGTTGTCATACTGATCCTTAACAACCTTATTAGGGTCATGGTCTTTGCTTACCACCCCCACCGTGGTCTAAAGTTCCTCTAAATTCCTAATTTAGAGGGAGTCAATGGAGTGTTATATCACGACTCTTTAAAAGAAAAAAAAAATGATTTGTAAAAGCTTGTGTCAACCTAAAGAGGAACTTAGACCAATTAAGTAGAGGAGATATTATAGAATGGCCTCAATCTAAAAGATGATGTCTCTCCCATGGAGGCTCAAGACTAAAGAAAATAGTTGTGATAATCAAGGACTTGACAAAGAAGGTAAAGATTAGAGCAAATGTACCATCCATGTCTTGAAGGAAGGGACGAGAAAAAGAAATTAACTAAAAAGTTATTGCAAGACTTTGGCAAAGGAATACTTATTCATACACCATCCTTATGATTTGATGTTTGTGGGTACCAGCTATGTCTTATACATAGGATCTCTCTTGACAAAGGGGGCAAAATGACATAATACATACATAATCCTTAATTAACTATTAGGAAAACTAAATATGTTTTACGGTATAAAAACTTTACCAAAGACTATATTTATATATAATGTGTTGCATAAATAATTGATAGATATTTTTCTCTTTCATGATAATATTAATTGTTAAATTGCTTCATTAGCTTGAATATATTTTCTATTATGCATCATAATTTGTTTTAACATTTTTTAGTAAAATAATAATTTCAATAATTTCAAATTTATAAGTTTTATATCATTTTATGTGAGTTAAAAACAGTAAAATGTATGGGTTGTATCATTAAAAATTAAGAATCATAACATATAACAATAAAAAAAGATAGAAGACAGAAGATTGTACTGACAATAGGGAAAAAAATCACAAAAACTCAAAATTTAGCTACGTAAAAGTAGAAATTTATTGTCTTACAATAACTTCTTATTAATAACTTGCGAAAATCCTTTGAGGACAATTCTTGGAGAAATGGTTTAATTTCATTGCAAAATAAATTTAAAAAAAAAAAAAAAAAGTGAAGTGTTCCTAATGTTATCACATATTTTGCATAAGCATTAATTTTACCGAAAGGCCAAACTAATTTAAATGAGCCGAATAATTAAGTTCAAAATTTATTTGAGGGACTAAGAAATTTATCTATAAAAGATTGTTTACATTCACTTGCTCTAAGATATAGCGTAGTTGTATTTTTTTTATGTAACCAAAATACTACATTTCAGTAAATAAATGATCAGTGTTATATATTTCAAAATATGTAATAAATAATGTACTAATTATATGTACTATATTTACATAAAAACACAATTATTTGCATTTTTATATATTAAATATATATGCTAAAATTAATGAGTGATATATATTGAATGACTGGCACCACTTTCGTTCTGGAACTATCTAACTTATTCCGACTCTTTCATCTGCCTGGCTGATCTTCATTAGCTATGATCATGGTTTTTTATGAAATTAATTAAGAAGTTCCAGTGTGATGATAAATAGAAGAATCAAGGTTGGGCATTTGATTCAACTTCTTGTAAATGACATAAATTTAATTAAGTAGTCAAAAGAATAAGTGAAAATAGGGTTTTAGCTAGGGTTTTATAAACCAATTACTTCCTTAATTTCATGAATATCTACAAGGCAGCAGAAGAAAAGAATCTGGAAAAGAAAGGCTAAAGATGTATTAATTAGAAACTAACAGGAATGTATGACAAACTTATTATTCAATATCCCGAATTACAAACCAATGACTAATTTAATAGATTAAAACATGCTAAAATTCTCCATACATAGAATCAGTAGTTAATCAAATTCCTTATTTTCCATTTTAGGGTTTTTCATAACAAAACGACTAATAATTAGACCCAATTCAATTTCTCCAATTCTAAAAGAATCTGAAAATCTTCTTCCATCTGCCAATTGTCATCACCATCATCATCATCATCAGAATGTCCAGTTTGATTGTCTGGAGGAGGCCGCACTGCACTTCCCACTAATGAAGATGAACTCTCAGGTGAGTTGATGGTATTTATTTTCTCTGCAGCCACCATTAATGGAGGATCGTGATGCTGACGCTGTGCTGTATCCACATGATCATGATCCCCTTGTTGAGCTTGATGATGACCGTCACGTATGGCTGTAATTGCATGATGATGATCAGTAGTGGTACTCGTGGTAGCTCCGGTTGGTCTACGATCGAATGAACGCAAGCTCCCATTCTTCACATATACACGGCACAGGCTGAATTCATCTCTTAACTTAGAGATTCAAAGAGACCAAAATTATGATAATAAATCATTATTTATGACAATAAAAACTAATTTTATCTATATATATACACATCAGAAAAATTAAAACAATCTTCCGGAGTTCTACTAAATTATTACGAATACTTATCTCAGATTAATGCACAAAATTATACATGGAATATTATATATATATATATATACATTAGAAGCCCTAAAGTTGAGTATATTACAGAGATAGTCCAATCAAATTAATTAATTCTTCCACAGAATGATGATAATAATTAGAAAATACATGAAATAAACAAAAACACAATTCAAAAACAGAAATTGACATAAAGTCTTAATTTTCCTCGCTTTCGAAAACAAACTTTGTATTTTCTTAACTAAAGCTGATAAACAGTTTTAAAAATCTGTTGATGAACAACACAGATTCTTGATGTTTTCAGATTTTTCGATGCAGAAATGACGGGTCTAAAGTTCTTTCACAATTTAATATACATACATATACCTGAGGAATTGTGTTGATTGAACTGGAAACTTGTTTAATGGCTTTATATTCGTTCATCTTCCACTCAGTTTTTCTCCCATGAGGAGCTCTTCCACTGTAGAACACCATTGTTTTCTTCATGCCAAGAACTTGATTACTGGAAGAACGAACGTAACTAGGACACCCAGTTGCCTTCCAATAACCAGAAGCTGTTGTTCTGCTGGGTCTTCCTCCTCGAGCTTCTCTTTCTTGTCTTGGACTAAAGAAGAACCATTGCTCTGGATCTCCTCGGCACAACTCTCCGGCAAACTCTGAAGTAGTAGTAAACGATAAAATCATGATAATTAATCAATAGAGAGAAAGAGACCCATTTTAATTAATTAATTAATTAACAACTAAAAATGTTAATTGCAGTCAAACTTACGCGGGAGGTCTGATGGATGAAGTTCGTAGAGGTCGATGACAGGTATCACGCGGTTCAAATCATGCTCTTTTGTTCCTTGGAGCTTGTTACGGAGATAGAACGAGATCAGCTCCTCTTCCGTTGGGTAGAAACGAAAACCTGGTGGAAGATCATTATCCTCCATTACCAATCTATATATATATATATATTTGTGTGTCTGGCTGCGTGTGTTGCTAGCTTCTGGCTAGATGATCTTCTTCTACTTTGGTTAATTACTGCAGTACCTGGTCTTGATCGTCTAGTTATTGTTGTGGTTTGCAAAATATAGAAGAGATGGAACTAGTGCAATATATAGAGTTTTACAGGTGCGGACCCAACTGGAGAAAACTATATGTGCAAGGAGAGGATGGGAAAGTACATAGAAATTTCCACACGCTTTTCTCAAAGGTCTTGATAAAATCGTGAATGAGTCCATGAACGACCCCTGCTTGGACCTTCCTCATCACCTTCTAATGGACATCATGAGCTTGCAAATGATGCAATTGGTGAAGAGTTACTGGTTGAAACCCTTAAAGTACTCCTATAGCTATCTCATCCTCGAGCTAATAGCTAGTTAGGTAAGAAAATGAATAAAATTGAAGAAAATGTCATATAAACTTTATTTTTAACCTTAAACCTCTCAATAGTAGGATGTAGTGTGCATAAATATCATTAAGTTCAAAATATTTGTGGCCCCTGAAGTTAATTAAACTTATAGATGTGTGAAACCCTAAATTAGTTCCTAAAAAGTTATATTACAATCTAAAAATGGTTAACTATATTTATATATTTATTTATTGGATCATTTATTATAGGCTAATTTAAACAAATTATTAAATTGGAGTTAAATTTGCATATAATGGATGACGTTGGACTGACAACAAAATATTTTAGTGATCAATCGGGGGATAAATCATTAATGCACGGACGCGTTTACGTGGAAAATAGTTAAGAATTTCGTGACACATGGTCGAAAGTGAAACTTCACGGAGATTTCTCTGAATTACAAGTTTTGCCTTTGAAATAGTGTTATCCTCCCTTAGAGCTTGAGGGCAAATTCGGTACTTCCGGAAATCATGCCATCCTAGCATTCTTAACCGTGACAAAAGGACATTATTGTTTGTCCAAACTCAAAAGAAGGGAAAATGGGGCAACGACCACTTAATAGACCTTGTGTTGACCGGATCTTCTAAATTGAAAAATGAATATATATATATATATATATATATTTTCGGAAATTTTTAATGAAAATTTCTATTTTTTCTATTTTTAATCATTTATTAAGGAGAATTCAAATAATTAGAGAAAAATAAATTAAATTATAAGAAAAATATAATATTTAGATAAATATGATTTTTCGAAAAAATTATTAAATGTTTGGATTAATTATGGAATTTTTTAGGTAATTAATAAATTTTTTGAAAGAAAAATGTAACTTTTGGGTGAATTATTTAATTTTTAAAAAATAATTATATAAATGATAAAAATGCTGTAAAATTATAGATTTTGAAGAGATTGATAAATCAAGAAAAGATAAAAATAATAAAGGAGAAAAATCTAAAAATAATACATATACATATATATAACGAGTAGGAAAAACAAAAACAAAAACAAAAAGATCAGGGCCTGGGCAGACCCAGGTGCAGAGCCTAGGCCGGCTCAGGCCATTGCGAGCCTAACGACTCGTGCGGGTGCACATGGGCACGGGCCAAACAGCCCATGCTGGTTCGAGCTGGGACGATAAGCCTGGGCGCTTAACACCCAGGCTTGAAGCATGGGCCAGCCCATCGTATGGCCTTTCTTTCCTCGTTTTTTATGAAAATTTTGCAATTTTTCTAGCATTTTTTCACCAGAAACTAGCAAACCTCATGGTTTTTTAGTCATAGTTTTGTCATCCCTTCAACCTCTTGAGCAAGCCAATACATGGTGCCAACAAATCACCATGCATGGAAGTTCATGGGCCACATGGATGGCCACGTAGCACTCTCATTTGTCATGCAAAGACACCTCATACATGCAACAAAACCTCACCTTTGAGCGAAAATTCCATTTTTCAGCTTCTATAACTCACATTCCATAGCTCATATCTCCTTCAATCTATACATGTTTTCAATAATCTAGGGCTCTTTAGATAGCTTTTACTATCCTTTACAACATTGGACAAGCCATTGGTCGAAGTTTCCATCCATCTGAGGCTAAGACGACCACGAAAAGGTGTTGTTAGACACTATTGCAACAAAAATCTATAGAAAAACTATGTTGATATGATCTTTGATGGAGTGATTCACAGCCCAACCAGGATTTGTTCTTGAGGTAAAACCACTCATTTTCTTCTTTATCATGTGTACTTCGATTCCCAAGTAATAGAAAATGGAAATTGAGATCATAACCACCTTTTATAGAGTCTTGAAGTTAACTGGTTGCTCACTGTTTCAACAGTTTCAGTAGGAGACAATTATGGAAAGTGTTTTTAAGGCATCATTTGAAGAGGCTAGGGACGTTTGTTTGGACTGAAATTTGAGGCATTTTAAACCTCACACCAAATGCTACAAGAAGGTATAAATTTCAATCCCTAAGCCTCTGTAAGCATAATTTTATGTTCATGCCAAGATGTCTACTTATATACAAATTTCTAGTACTTAGAAAATATTTTTAAACTGTTGATATGTGTTAAGTTGTAGGTGAATTTAGGAATGCTTATAATCATGATTGCTTACTGTTTTAAGATGAGATTTGAACTACCAATATTTTGGAATCTAAGTTATACAAAATATGTATAATAAGGTGCAACACTTGGGAATTTCGCAAGCATGCTATGTCACAAGTGAATATAAAGTAAAATATTATTTTATATTATTTGTAAAAAAATAAGAATTTTAAAATAAAATAAATAATAATAATAATAATAATATAGATTTTCAAAATTGATAATGTTTAAATTAAAATACGAGATTCATGAAAATAAATAAATAAATAAATAATAAATGAGTTAAAATCTTATTTTTTATACATAGACTATAATTTAAAAAAATAATTAAATATTAGTTGATAAAATTATTAATGAGTTAAAATCTAAGAATCGTTTGAGATAGAAAAATTAAATATTGATCAATTAAAAGAAAATTAAGTTATTTTATAGCTTACACGTGCGAGTGCAATGTTGCAAGTGATGCAAAAACGAAAATAGATCGGTTGATCGAGAAAAAAAAAAAAAAAATATATATATATATATATATAAAAGATAAACGTATCTGAAAATCTGGATTTAGATTTCAGAATCAAAAAAAGAAAAAAAAAATTGAAAAATTCTGAAAAAAAAAGAACAAGAAGAATCCTTTAGTTTTTGGCCGAAAAAAAACAAAACAAAAACAAAATGAAAAAATCTGGAAAATGCTAGAACCACGATCAAACGAAATGAAACCAGATTTGAGCTAGAAATTTCTGGTTTTTGGGCTAAAATGAAGAAGAAGACTATGCAAAGAAGAAGAAAGGGGTTTTTTGTTTGGGCGAAGGAGAACAAAATTGAAAGAGGAACAGCTGCTATGAACCACGAACAGAGGAAGAACAGGGGCAGTGGTTGGTTGGGAGATTGGGCGTTCTAGGGCTTGATTTCATTTGGTGATTTAGGGAAAATTTGATTAGGTTTTGGTTGTGTTGCTGGTCGTGGATCAAAACAGAGGGAATCAGAGGCACGGTGGTGAGATTTGTTGTTTGTGTGGGTGTGCGGCTTCTTGTTCGTTTTTCACACAAAGAAGAGGTCCATGATGAAGGGTGTGTGATGAGAGGAATGTGAAGCTGAAGTGAAGAAGAAAAACCAACAAGCTATCATTGTTGCTACCGATCCGTGACAACGAAAAAGAGGAGTTGCTGCTGTGGCAAACTGAAATGAAGGACGCAGCTTGCTGTTGGGTTTGGTCAAAGAACAAAATCGAACGAGCAGTACTGCTGCTATTGCGTTGGGACGACAAAGTGGGATAAATAAAAAAATTCGGTTTTTTGGTGTGTGCTTGGTCTGTGATGAATAGTAAGAACAAAGAATAAAGAAAGAGGAAAAATCTGGTTTTGCGATTTTTCGGGCAAAGAAGAACCGTGGTTGCTGGTGGTGATTGGGATTTTGATACCGAAACGAAGAAGAAGATGATGTGTTGCAACTTGGAAGAACGAAAACCAGCCATTGCTGGTTTTAGTGACTGCTTTCAGACGACGAACGAGAGAATGGAGAAGATGAAGGTGCTGGTGCGTGAAAGAAGGAGTTGAATGTGATTGTGTTTGGTTGTGAGTTGTTGGCTATGATGTGCAACTAGTCTGTGAAGAAAGAAATTGAACATTGCTAGAAATTAAGTGTACTTTTGATGAAGAAGATTGAAACTTCGTGCGAGTGGCTGTTGAAGAATGACGAACAGGCGACGAAGAATGGTCTGAAAGCTAAAATATTTTAATTTTTTATTTTAAAGTTTAGATAGTTTTAAATTTATTCTTAGTGATTATAGACGTGAAAAAAATAATGAAATTTATAAATTTACAATCTTATTAAATATTTTGGTAGAAATATTATTATGACACATGAAAATTTTTAATAGATGTTTGAAAATAATAATATCAGAACTTAGGAGGTTCAATATCTTTAGAAACCTAAATTGAAAGATTCTGCGAATAACATTCCTAATTTAATTAAGAATAATTTTAAATAATAAATGAGAAATAATATTAAAAGTTTAAAATTTAATTATTTAAATTCATTGAAAACAATATATATATATATATAAAGAAACTTTTAGAAGCTTAAAATTATCTATAAGAAGAGAATGGAATTTTAGGCCTTGAAACTAAATTTATAATATTTAGAAGTCTTATTTTGTTTATAATTAATTTATTTATGATATGAATTATTTAAATTTATGACGATTTTCAAGTAACAAAGAAATATTTTGGAATTAATTTAACTTTAGATATAGAAACCTTATTCATGAATGAATTATTTTGGAGCCAAATTGTAGTTTTAGCGTTTCAAATTATTGGTTTTAATTTAAATAATTATTTGAAAGTGAACAAATTGTAGAAGTTTAAGAATTTATTTTTAGAGTTTTTATTTTCAAATTAAAAATTTAAATTAGTAAAAATATTTTTTTTTTTAAATATAAGCATAAAAGTATTTTTGACTTAAGTTTGGATATATACTAAAGATTTAGAAATAAATAAAAATATTTTTTTTATTTTAGTTTTAGAGACCTTATTTTAATATGAATGAAATCTAAATAGAATTAGTTAAAAATTTATATTCAGACGTCAAAATCATTTTAGAAACTATTTAAGTTTAATAATATTTTGAATAAGATTAAATGTAAACTAAAAACTTAGAAAGTTTCATTAATTGTTAGATTTCAGATTTTACAAGTTTAGAATATCGAATAGCTTGAAGGAAAGCAAGGTGGCTTTAAAAATCTGCGGAATCAAGTGGGCGTGATTTCCTTGCTCATACGTATTATATGGATTTAAAATTTAAAGAATTTGTTTGAATAGTTCTAGGTTTTAGAATTTTATTAGGAAATTGATTGAAATTGTTTGGTATGCTTAAATGATGTGTGATGAATGATTATTTAATTATTGCATGCATAAATAGGAAAATATGCACTTAGATTTCATCATTTATTCATGTAAACTATCATTTTCAATAGCATGCATTATTTGATTAATTTTCTATAGTATTGTGTGATGCTTGGTGTGATTGAATTTGATTGTAAAACTAAACTAAGACGAAAGATTATTAAGAATCCATGTACCGATGCGATTGACGAGCTTAAAGTGGATTGAGATGGTATTTCCTATATGTCATCGCTTGAGATTGGCTGGCTACAAGGCAGATTATAGGTATTCTCAACCTGGAGCTGCCTATGACAGCTCGAAGTCTTTGGGAGATGGTACGAGCTACAGCAAGTACACTCTCTTAGACTGTGATACTGAGATATGACTAATTTTAGATGGTACTTGAGGCCTTCTATAATTACGATTAGATTAGATCACGGGGAATACCGAGAGGCATCTCAATCCTCTTCCATTCTCAGACTTCAACCAAAACTAAATGAATGTCTGAAACGCCTAATGTTTGGAAGTGTTTGTAATGTTTTGGATTTTAGTCTGTATAATACATGTGATGTGTAAGAATGATCCACTGGGCTTTCGAACTCACTCCCATTTTATTTTTCAAGAGCATTTGGACATAGTGCACAACAATCTACGTCAAAAGACTTGCACTTCTGATTGGACACCTCATGAGAGAGGTCGTCCGAGATAAGAGACTTTAGAGGTTGTATTTTATTTATTTTACATGTAACAAAATTGAACATATAATTTTTATTTGAATTTAATTTTATTGTTTTACTATATTTATTTTGATTTTGGATTTCAGATGATCAAGTTACTATAAAATGATTTTTAACGATTTCATCCGTTGTTGCATTTACTCTGAAAATTCTTCCTTTTGTTACATGAATTTCTGGTGAAATGAATTGAAATTTTAATTTTCGATTTATTTCATCTAACTGAGTTTTTACAAACATTCCACTGCATACTTTGGAATTTATGATTCTTGATTTGTGATTGATGATTCGTGATTCCAGACCTTCTATTAAAAACTTAAATTGAAGAAAAAGATTTTAACTAAAAGAAATTTTTAGTAGAATTCTGATTCTCAATGGGCGACAACCCATAAGATGTGTCGAGAGGTCCGATTGAGAGTCGGGGTGTTACATAAGGCCTCAAATCAGTAGCTCAATAGAGATGCATAGGCATTAGAAAAATCATACAAAATTGAAGTGTAATACCTCATAATTTAGAATGAATAAACAAGAATTTTTGTCAATTAATTTATCCAATAGTATATGTATAAAGAATTATGGACCATTATTGAATTAATGATCCAGGT
>JAJIYU010016492.1:0-12176 GCA_030144865.1 Tinospora cordifolia | reverse complement strand
CTACAAATAATTTAGGAAGCGATCTTGAGGTGAGTTTCTTTCCTTTCTTTTAATTTATTATTTTGACTTAGATAATGCTTGCTTGTTTGGTTAGCTTGATCTTTTATGTTTCTTTTATTCTTGTTCTTTGCATTTATGTCATTCAATCATCATGTTGCATGACCAAGAGAGTATGCTCTGTAATTGTGTCTTGTACGATCTTCTACATTAGAAATCGAAAGTCTTTTTCCTGTTTGAGAGAGTATGCTCTGTAGTTGCATCTCGTACGATCTTCTACATCAGAAATTGAACGTCTGTGTTTTTGTTGATTTATCATGTTATACTGTAGTATGTTCAATTTCTGTTGAAATATTTATTTACCATGTTATCATGTTGAAATATTTATTTACCATGCTATCATGTTATACTGTGGTATGTTCAATTTCTGTTGAAATATTTATACTATGGTATGTTCAATTTTTGTTGATTTATCATGTTATCGTACAAAAGTCAGATTAAATGAGATTTCAACCACGTACCGGTACGACGGACTTTCTGTGTTCCATGTAGAATTGGAACTGGCTGTCAATACTGACACTAGCATGGAACGGGTTTCAAAAATGATCCCACTGAAAATGGGTTTGAGTTTCAAATTGATCTCTCCCTAGATCTGGGGCACAGAGGGTATTCTCGTTCGGTCTAAATTACGACTGAATTAATATATTGGTTGAAGCGAATTAATCTCTGAAAGTGTTTGATCTGCTTGCATTGTTTGGTTGGAATAATGGATTAAATAGATGGAATGATTCACTAGGCTTTTTAGCTCACCCCCTTATTTTTCACAACAAGAAATTAATCAGCTTGCGAGGAGATTTACCCACTAAAAGTTTTTATTTATTTCAATGTAGGGCACATCAGCCTAAGTGAAATCATGTATTTCCAGTTTTAAATTTATTTTTCGCTGTAATGGTTTATTGTACTCAAACTTTGTCGAATGAATAAATGAAGAATTTTATTTACCATGATGTCATTTTGTACATAGACTAATGTACACAGGAACCCTATTGTGTTTGGGGTCTAAGAAAAAGAAAATGTAGCATGGGCCCGTCTCCCGGGCTTTTCAAGATTTTGATCAAAGAGAATTGAACCGTCAGATGACGTGGAAGATGGGACTTGGGGAGGCGGGGTGTTACACTAGCACCCCAGTAGCTGTAGTAGCAGACTCGTGAATAGGGTAATTGTCCTCAGCTGAGGCAGAAAACACAGCCACAACCACCACAGAGAAACCAAACCAGACTGTATGTGGTAGATGCTCAAACCGACCCCACTCCTACAGTGGAAGGTACATTTTTATTGTTTGGTGTTGCTGTACAAGTTTTCTTTGATTCGGGTGTCACAAGGTCATTTATTTTTGAGAATCTAGTGGATATACTACAATTGGTAATAAATCTGTTGTCAGTGACATTAGATGTAGTCACACCCATTGGGACTACTATGAGTTCGAGGAGATACTATAAATATGACCTCAGGTTTGGAAACAAGCTGATATCAACCAATCTCTATACACTCCATTTTCATGGATATGACGTGATATTGGGTATGGATTGGTAGACCCAATATCAAGCACAGATTGATTGTTAGAGACGAAGAGTGACTGTGAGGCTAGCATCTATCGAGGTACTGAAGATAAATGGAGACATGCAGAGATTGCCAAAGAGTCCTATGTTGGCCATGTTATACTCTATAAAACCGAAAGAAGACTTTAGACAATTATTAGAAGAGGATATCGGGAAGTCTAGGGAAATACAGGAGATGCATGCAGTAAGGGAACATGGGGATGTGTTCCCTGATGATCTACTTGGACTCTGACCACACAGACAATTGGAGTTCAAGATCGAGTTGCATCCAGGCACTGACCTCATAGCCATTCCACCCTAGAGAATGGCGCCATTAGAACTAATTGAGCTAAAACACAATTAAATGAGCTCCACGAGAAGGGATTTATCAAACTGAGCAAGTAGCCATGGGGAGCTCTAGTATTATTTGTGAAAAAAAAGGATGGATCCTTGAGATTGAATGTAGACTACCGAAGGTTAAACCAAGCGACAATAAAGAACAAATACCTATTGCCTAGAATAGTGGACTTGTTTGATCAATTTAGGGGAGTCACTCACTTCTCCAAGGTTGATCAATAGTCAGGGTATCGTCAACTAAGGATTAGAGAGTTTGACATATACAAGACAACTTTAAGAACTCGATATGGGTACTTCGAGGTCATTGTGATGTCGTTTGGTTTAACCAAAGAGCCTGCTGCATTTATGGATCTGGTGAATAGAGTTTTCAAACAATACCTAGATCGGTTTGTCATGGTATTTGTGGATGACATTTTGATCTACTCTAGATCAGAGGCGGAGCACATGGACCATTTGCATATCATTTTGGAAGTACCAAGAAGAAATGAATTGTATGCCAAGCTCAGCAAGTGTGAGTTTTGGATGAAAAGGGTTAAGTTCCTTGGCCATGTGGTATCGGTAAAAGGAATATCAGTAGACCCTGAGAAAGTAGAGGTGGTATCAAACTGGAAACAGCCTACAATTGTCACAAAAATTAGAAGCTTCCTAGGTTTGGCTGGATACTACCGCGAGTTCATCTAGGATTTCTCAAAATTGGCTAGACCAGTGACTAAGTTAACCAAAAAGAGAGAGAAATTCAATTGGAATGATAAGTGTGAATAGGCATTCCAAGAACTGAATAAAAGGTTAACTTCAACACCTATGCTAGTCATGCCTACTCATGGTGTGAGGTACGCTCTATACACCGACGCTTTGTTGATTGGATTAGGCGTGGTGTTCATGCAGGAGGGAAAGGTAGTAGCTTATACTTTAAGACAATTGAAGACCTATGAACAAAACTACCCTACCCATGATTTAGAGTTGGCAACGATTGTGTTTGCACTGAAAATTTGTAGAATTTTGATCTATTTTAAGATCATAAGAGCTTGAAATACGTTTGTACCCAGAAAGAATTAAACATGAGGCAATGAAGGTGGGTATAATTTATAAAAGACTATTATTTTCAATTGTACTATCATCTGGGCAAGGCCAATGCGGTGGCCGATGCACTTAGCAGAAAAATTAGCAAGAAGGATGAGGATAGAGGATAGATGTACCAGTTAATCAGTGAATATAACTTGGGTATTGCATCAAATGAGAAACAAGCATATTTGTATGCTATGACTTGCCAACTAGATCTATTACACCAAATTAGAGATGACCAAAAAAGTGACAAGTGGATTGTTGATCTTATAGAGGGTATTAGACAAAGCAAGGATACAAATTTCAAAATTGATGCAAAGGGTATGCTGAGGCTTGGGAATAGGATCTGTGTGCCAGGGGATGGACAGAGCAGGAAAAGCATACTAGATGAGGCTCATCAGACTAAGTACACAATGCATCCAGGTGGTGACAAGATGTATCAGAAACACAAGAAGACCTACGGGTAGAGGGGTATGAAGAGGGACATAGCTAGGTATGTCTTAAGATGTTTGACTTGTCAGTAGATCAAGGCCGAGCATAGAAAACCTTCAAGGATGTTGCAACTACTTCCAATACCAGAATGGAAGTAAGACAATATTGCAATGGAGTTTATTAGCGGCCTGCCAAGGAATCAAAAAAGGGAAGACACAATATGGGTAATTGTGGACTGTCTGACAAAGATAGCTCACTTCCTACCCATTCGATCTACAAATCTCCTCAAGAAACTTGCAGAGTTATATGTCAAGGAAATTGTAAGACTCCATCGTGTTCCTAAGACCATCGTGTCTGATAGATATTCGAGGTTCACTTGTCAATGCTGGCAAAGTTTGTAGAAAAAGTTAGGGAGCAGACTCACCATGAGCACATTCCATACTCAGACCGATGGGCAATTTGAGAGGGTCATTCAGATATTAAAAGATATGCTAAGAACTTGTGTCCTTGATTTCAAGGGTAATTGGAGCAAGTACCTACATTTGGCAGAGTTCACCTATAATAACAGTTATCAAGAGAGCGTACGGATGGCTCCATATGAAGCACTCTATGTTAGGCCCTATAGATCACCATCCTATTGGGCAGACTTCGAGGATCAGGTACTTATAGGATCGAATATTGGTAAAGGAGATGACCACTCAGGTAAAACAGATTCGAAAGAGGCTAGCTACAGCTCAGAGTAGACAGAAAAGTTATGCAAACAAAAGAAGAAGACCTTTAGAATTTCAACAGGGTGACAAAGTTTTCCTGAAGATTAATCCCCAAAAAGGGATTAAGAGGTTTGGAATCAAGGAGAAGGTGGCATCGAGATTCACCAGTCCATTTGAGATACTTAGACAGGTTGGTGAATGTGCCTACGAGTTGGACTTGCCACACTAAATGTCCTCAGTGCATAATATATTCCATGTACCGGTGCTACGAAAATACGAGCTAGACCCATCACATGTCATACACAAGGAAGAGGTTGTACTTCGAGACAATGCAACTTACGAAGAACCAGCAGTTAGAATACTAGATCGTAAGGTGCAGAGTCTCAAGATCAAAGACATTCCTTTGGTCAAGGTGTTGTGGAGGCATCATGATTTGGAAGAGGCAACTTGGGAGTTGGAGAACGAGATCCGGATGAAGTACCCAAATCTCTTTGCCAGGAACACCTGACAGGAGAGCATTATACAGGTACTTGTACTTTTAAATTTTGAGGACAAAATTCTTTTGAGGGTAGATTGTAATAACCCAAATTTTTGTTACACAAGCACTTCACAACGAAATACTAAGTAAATTAAATAAAAAATTATATATCTATATATTTGGATGTCATATGGTCAATATAATAAATCAAAAACTAATTTGACTACAAAAAAAAAAAAGAAATAAATATACATACATGCCTATATATTAAGGAATTTCCCTCCAAGTTTTGGGCACACACAACAAACACAGCACAAAAAAAGAACATTGTATTTCCTCATGAACGTTCTAAGGCAAGATCACACACGCAAAAGAAAGAAAAAAAAATGAAGAATGAAGGAGTTGTTGTGCAACCGTTGGCAAAGCAAAAGAAGAACAAAAAACAGCCTGTTTGTTGATCTTTATTGTGATTTGTGCGACGAAGAAGAAGCTAAGAATGGATTCGCGGTTGCAATTTGGGTGGATTGAGAGAAGAAGAAGATGCTCAGCTGGATCTGCAACCAACCACCATTGCAAGCTTTAGTCTCGCAGAATTTGCAACAACCCCCATCAAAACAGCTTCAACTTCGCCGGATTTGCAACAACTATCTTCGAAACAACTTCAACCTTGACGGATCTACAACCAACCACCATTGCAAGCTTAAACATTGTCGAATTTGCAACAACCACGCTAGATTTGCAACAACCACCGTCGGATCTAATTCGTGCCTCACCCAATAGACACCATTACACCTCAAACTTGCCGGATCTAGTCTGTGCCTCACCCAATAGCCACCATTACACTTGAGCCAGCTGCTGGTTCTTCTTGTATGCAAGAAAGCAGAATAAAAGCAACAACTTGTGCGATCTGGACAAACAGAGGAAGAACGGTCATAGAAGGGCTACTGCTAGTGCTATTTGCAAAGAAGAAGAACAACCCTGTAGTTGTTGTTGTTCATCCGCGAAGAAGGAGAAGAACCCAACTGCTGGTCTGTGTGCCATGAAGAAGAAGGTGTGCGGCTGGTTCATGAAGAAGAGAAACAACAAAGAAGAGTTATGGCTAGGTGTGGTACAGCTAATGCATGTTGTTCTGTGCGTAACGAAGAATGAAAACCCTAAAGATTTTGTTGTTGTTGCATTGCAACGTGAAGACGAAGAAAAACTTGCAGCTGCTGGTGTGTTTTGCACGAAGAAGAAACATTTGCAGCTGCTAGTGTGATTTGTGCGCGAAGAAGAACCAGGTTGTTGTGAATCTGCGTTTTCTACAAATAGAAAAGAAGAACAAACTAAACTGTGGTATAGCTTTCGACTTCAATATCCTTACATTCGATCTTCATAGTCTTTTGTTTTGGATTGATTGAGTGCATTTGGTTTTGCGATAGATTTAGGGCATTGAATCACAGTTTCGAAAGGGAACGAAAGGGACAAATCATAGCGAAGAAGTATAGTGTGTTGTAACACCGTGCCTCCCATGCTCAAGCCCACATCATTCGACAATATCTTACTTTGGGTCGCCCGGGAGGCCGGCCTGTGTTACATTATCCTTAATCCATATCTTTTCCATATTCACAAGATAACATGTGTACATTAATCTATGTACAAAGAGAATTTATGATGCCATGAAATAAAATAAATAATTTTTTTATTAAATTAAAATTTTAAGGGTTACAATGAAATGAAAAATAATTGAATTTGGTCCACATGCCCTGCAACAAAATTAAATAAAATTTTTCACATGTTAACATATCATCCAAGTAGCCTTGATAATTAAATCCCTAAGATGTTAAAAATGGAGTATGAGCTATGAAGCCCAGTGAATCATCCTAAATATTCAATTCATTATTTAGACAAAATAAAACATGCATAGCAACCACTTATAAGGAATTAAATGATTCAACCAATTCATTATTTTTTGTTGTCACTAAAGACCGAAAGGATACCCCCAACATTCCATCCCTATAGAAAGAACCACTATACTGAGCTCAGACCCATTGGAGTGAGGTAGGATCAAATTCGAACCCTTTATTTCCTCACAACAGCTGATTGGAATGCTCACGGTGCAAATTCGACCCCGTGCCAGTACATGGTTAAAATCTCTATTTAATCCTTTATTAATTGTAAGAGCATAACAAAGAACTATAAAAGAACAATTTAAACATTCCAACGGTATAACAGATCAACATAGAAAAATGGCTTTAGATTTCTGATGTAGAAGATCGTACAAGACGCAACTACAGAGCATACTCTTTCAGTCATGAACAACATAATAATTTAAATAAATTAACTAAAAGACATTTAAAAGAAAACAAGCTAACCACACAAGCAGGTATTATTTGAATCAAAATAATAAATTAAAAGATGAGAGTCGTTTCACCTCGACATTGCTTCCTAAATTTCCTTTAGATCTTTTTGCCAAGATCTATGTGGCACTTTGTTGCTACTACTTCACAGGCTGTTTAGAACAAGTTTGAGAGAAAAAGGGACTAAAGATGCCAAGAAAGAGGCAGAGAGAAAGCAAGGAGTATTATTCTTATTCTTACTGGGATGAATGAAATGAGGGGAAGAGGGGGGTTTACATAGCATCTTCGAGGGTTAGTTTTATAAAATTTTACTTTTCTATTGTAAAAAAAAATTCCTTTTTTACTTGGTTGGGTCGGCTAGGGGTTTAGGGTTAGAGATTAGAGCTTTTTTTTATTTGAGATTTTTTGGATTTTTTTTGTATTTCTCCAGTATTTTTTTCATTTTTCATTTTTTCCTTTTTTTCTTTTTTTTTTTAAAGAATAGCACTCACTATATGTGCAGGGCCCGTGCATGCCATTTACACCCCTTTTCTTTTTTTTTCTTTTTTCTATAACTATATATATATACTTCTACACCAATTAATTAATCAATTAATTGCATGTCATTTCAAAATAATAAATATATACACCAATTAATATATACCAATAAAATGTCACATATATAGGCACCAATTAATATATATACATGTGTTCATACCGATTAAATGACATTCATATATACAAAATAATTTGGGGTACAACACGTATATGTTTTCAGATTTCTAAATTTTTTACAGCTGAAAATTAATTATTTCTTTGATCTTAAATGCGTAGAATGAAATTTAGAAAATCTAAACCTTCAATAGTTTAAAAAAAATATATGACATTTGAAGCCTTATTCAATAATTTTGTTAGAACCATTATTTTTGATCTATGTGAATTTTTGGATGGATGTTTGAAAAAAAAAATGATATCAAAGCTCAGGGGGTTGTGGAGGTTCGGAGATCAGAAATTAAATTTATTTGGGGTCTTATGAAAATGTGAAGCATTAGAATTATTTCAGTTAAGAGAAATTATTTATTTAATTTAAAAGAATTTCTTAGAAGTTTTATGGGTGAAATTAATTTATTTAAAATTGAAGGAGGTTGGCTAGAACTTTCTTATAAAATAATAAGTAATTTTGGGTTTTAATTTAGATTTTTAGATCTAAAAACCTTATTTTAATAGGAATTGAATTCACTAAATATGAATGAATTATTTTTGAAAATAAAAGTAGTATGACTTGTTATTTTTAGATTTGAAAAACCTTTGTTTTGATATAAATCAATTTATTTTAAGGTCTAACAAAAATAAGGATTTGGGAGTTCAAGAGTATTCCAGCTCAAGAATATTTTCTATTCATCATAGATATGTAGTAGAGACTTGGAAATTTATTAGTTTAATCTTGACTTCTATTTTCAGATTAATAGTTTAGGAGGTGGAAATCTTTACTTTGATATGAATGATTTTCTCGAGAGATAAAGAAAAAAAAAATTATTGGTAGAAGTTTTAGAGATTTTGAGACCTAATACTAAATTTATTTTGAGGTGGATGAAAAAATAGGAAATTGGAAAAACTAATTCTTTTTAGAATTTAATCTTTAAGAAAATTTTAGGAATGTCAAATTCTTATAAATATTTTAGTTCAGTAGTACTAATCGAGAAAAAAAGGAATCTTAGGAATTGACTATTATGATTTTGATTTGTAGATTAAAAATCAAGAAGCAGGAAAATAAGTTGAAGAGGCACAAAGGACATGAAAAAATATAATGTGGGTGGGATTGCCACACTCCCTGCCTTATTTAGATTTTGAATGCAAAATGTGATATGTGTTTATATTTAATGCAACTAGAAGCATGCTAGGACATTTTGTCATTTCCTGTTTGGAATGATGTAATGTGAATTCATGACGACTAGTTATTTGCTTTAATAGCTTGCATAGAGGTTAACTCCGCAGGAGTATTTCCTAAATGTTCAAGCATGCAAACCTTTTAATTTGGAAATTTATTTTTATGTTGAATGATGAATGGAATGAATTGGAGCGAACTGTGAAAGTAAAGAAGATTAAAGGATGATTTATAACACATGTACCGATACGATGGACGAGCTACAAGCACATCGTAGGTCTCGTTGCGATGGATGAGCCATGACTGCATCATAGGTACCACCACTAGAGAGCTACCTGTGACTGCTAATATTGTCTTCAAAGGCCAGTAATAGTCGTAGAGCATTACCCCTTCTTTAAACTGTGTCCCACAATATATCTATATAACATACCCAGATTCACTCCCGGACCACAGGGGCTTACCGAGAGGGTTATGGACTCTTTCGATCTTAGGTTATAACAAAATAATTAAATGTGTGAAACGCCCAATATAATGAAAGTGCTTGCATGTTTTGTTTTCTGGTTTAAATAATGTTAGCGATTTATCGGTATGATCCACTGGGCTCTCAAGCTCACCTCCCTTTCTTTTTTATGTGATATTTGACACAGTGCGAGTTGACCATTGCTAGGCGACTCTGACTATTTTGGCAAAAGCTCACTAGGAGGTTATTATTGTTTGTCTTTTTTTATATGATCTTTTTGTATTTAATTTGGATAGGACCAGTTCCCCTTCCTTTTTTAGACTGATCATTTATAGGTGATTAAATGTTTTGGATTTATTTTAGAGATTTTAAAATTGTTTAAATTTGAACTTGGAGTTTATTATTTTGCTTGAAATTTCATTGATCCAACGTATGTATATAGAGGTTTTATTTCAAAAAAAAAAAATTGTGCCTATTTAAACTAATATTATAAGTAATTGAAAGAGATAGAAAGATAGCGTGTAGATGGAATTTAGTAGCGCTCCAGCTCTTGGCGAACAATACAGCAACAGCTTCCCCAGTCGATTGGGCCTGCCTTCTTCGCACGTGGCTCGAGGGAATCCATGGGACTGGGAGTTGAGGTGTTACAGAACCTCTGAGAGGTTGATTTGGTTTTATTTTGGCATGTATTTTGATGTAAATATTGAACTAGGCATGAACCTATTTAGTTTTAAGAGGTATTTTTAATTTTGAATTCCCATGTTTTGGACTTAGAATAGGAACTTTCATACAATAACTAATTTAAAATGGACATTGATGTTTTAAATTTTAAGATTTGTTTCGCTGCTTATTTTATTTGAATTAAATTATTTCATGCACGCATATATGTTTGCATATAGGAAAGAAATCTAGACAACTTCGATTTTCGAGGGATG
Organism: Tinospora cordifolia; assembly: GCA_030144865.1. Classification (NCBI taxonomy): domain Eukaryota; kingdom Viridiplantae; phylum Streptophyta; class Magnoliopsida; order Ranunculales; family Menispermaceae; genus Tinospora; species Tinospora cordifolia. The sequence goes on along the minus strand of JAJIYU010016492.1, from coordinate 1,944 downwards.
GTAACCCGATGTTCCATTTCGGGGAGTCTAGATATGAGGTCGGGGTGTCACAAAGTGGTATCAAAGCACAATTAGTAGCTTTTTGGGAACAAATTGCAGTTGATATCACAAAGTTAGAGTTGCTATCAAGCTCTTGGTAAAACTAGAACATGATCTATAGAGCCCTAGATTAAAAATAGGTGCATAATGAAATTACTTATGGGCCATAAGGTAATGTTTGTTTAACGTTATCTCATCCGAGCTATGAGGTAATGGCTATTTAGCATTGTCTTCGAAGTTATTCTAGGTATTACATGTTTTAAAGTTATTGAATGTTTTCCACTAAAAATGGATTTTACCGGATTTGTTTTTCTCTGACAATGAGTTTTGAACTTAAATTTAGAAAACATTGGATGATGCCAACTGTAATACCCCAGAATTTTGTCAAATAATTTAAAATAAAAAAATAAGTTAAGTGAATTAATTTCAAAGATTTTAAAAAATTTTGGGTGCAAATTGTGGGTTGGCGCATGAAAAATAAAATGTATTAGAGATATAGTAAAAATTAAGCAAATAAGACCTTAATTTAATAATTAAATAAAAATTAAGGTTTAGTAGAATTAATTATGAAATTTAAGGAATTACTTAAGAAATAAATAGAAATAAAGTATTTACACATATTGACTAATATGTGAATAAATAAGGTGTGTGTTAGCATAATAAATATTAATGCTATATATTATGGGAATATGTACATAGAAAATTTGTATAATTAAATAAAAATGTAGTGTACATGTATTTATTAAAAATAAATAAAGCACTATTAGTGTATAATTACGTAAATTATTATCTGAAAATGAAATATGAAATAAATAAAAATACATGAAAATGAGAAATAAAGATTATTTAATTATTGGTATTAAAAATATTAAGAAAATAGAAAAATATCAAATAAATGCAATATTAAATAATTAGAAAAAGAAAAATATTAGCAAATCATCAAAATAGAAAGGAATACACAAGAAAATCAAGTTTATATCATTTAGGAAGTGTCTAATTGGCAAAATTTCGGATAATTGCAACTTAGAAAAACAATTTGGTAATTAAAAATTGCATCTAATGGTTCAAAACGAATATGTAAAATCTAACGAATGAGTTTGAAGTCCAAAACGGCACCCAGGAGCACCGAATCACCAAGATCAAACGGCTCACGATCGATCATCCCAATCCAACGGCCCAGATTGAAGTCGGATTCGGAGATCGCGAACACACCGCGATCGAGGAGCATCCAACGGCTAGGATCTGTGCTTTCGTTTCGATGATCATCAGATGCTGCACTCGAGGAAGATCAGAGGGATCGGATTCAATTCATTTTCGATCGATTGCGAACGGTGCGGCGCTCGATGCACATCCAACAGCCCAGAAAGACGCGTTCCAATCAATCACGAACCGAACGCCGCACTCGAGGAAGATCCAAGCGTCCAGATCGAATACGCCCGATTTCGTGATCTGGTTGATGTGTTCGAGAATGATCTAACGTCTAAGATCGAACTAGCCTGATCCAACGGTCGAAGATCCATCCGCAAAAACGAATTCGTGATCTATTGATGCGATTGAGGAAGATCTGACGGCTGCGATTTAGCTGCTCTGATAAATAGCCGAAAATCCGAAATTAAATCTGAATAAATCTGAATGAAATCCAAAAAAATCCCAAAAAATTTCTATAACCTTGGTTTTCTAATTCTAAACCAACTTGCTAATTTCCTATGCTTGGGGACACAAAAATTTGAATTTTTGCAAGTTTTCCACCAAAAAACTTACCATTTTATACTAGTTTGAACTCTATATAAAGGACCCCCATACTCACAATTCATCTCATCCCAATTCAAGAGCATACTAGTCCCTCTTGAATCTCTCTAGCCTTCTTCTTGGCAATCCCCTTAGTTCTTGAGTGATCTTGAACTA
>JAJIYU010016491.1:0-12125 GCA_030144865.1 Tinospora cordifolia | reverse complement strand
TATATATATATATTTTTTCCATTGTGATGTGTTCGCATTACAAAAATTCGAGCTATTACAAGCCAATTGGGTCAAATTTTCCACCTTTCAACACTTAATCAATTCTAAGCCTTTTAGTTTAATTTGCGCAACAAATTTTTCGATTTTCTTGTGATCAATCCAACCGTTGGATTTATGCAAATCTTTCCAAATTTGATTCAGAACATTCAAATATTTACCAGAATTTTATTTTTCCATTTTGGGTTTCATTTGATACATTTTCCAACTAAAATAACAAGAGCTCAAAATTCTGGATTTTTCTTCCTTTCTATAGAGTGAAGTTCCTGAATTTCCTGTAATAAATTCGACCGTTGGATTTGTGTAAAAATTTTCAGATTTGATCTACATCATTCAAATGTGCCCCAGAAATTTTGTTTCAAATTTTCTGATCTCGTTTAATAGGTTTTTTAGTTGAATCATAGAGATTCTCAAATCTGGTCCTATTTGTTCTAACTGCACAGCATGACTTCACAATTTTTCTGCTGTCAATCCGTATATCGGATTTGTGCAATATTTTCCAGTTATGATCCAAACTTCCTAAGGTATCTCTAGAATTTTATTTCATAAATTTTGGACCCCTTTTAGTATGTTTTCCAAGGGTGATATCAGAAAATTTTGGTTTTCCGGATTGTATATGATAGACAATCAAAAGGCCACTTATTTGACCCCCTTATACTTATCTATTTGAGACCAAATTTTTACACAACATTCCTAGTTGTTTCATGAACGTATCCTCCAAATTTCAGGAAAATCGGACATGTGTAAGTATTTTTAAAAATTCATAACAGTAAGCACAAAATTATGGTATCATGATAGATTTTCCAAAAATTTTCTAAGTATCAGATTAGCGTGTCTGGCAGCCTACTTCGACATCTTTTTTGACGTGCTTCAAGTGCTCATCAGCTATTCTTCATATAATAGAAAATGAAGTAGATATAACAAGCTTTAAAATGAGTCATAATACCTCAGGATCGAAGTTCGGATGACCCACGAAACTACCTCACAAACTCGGGCAAAACACAGTCTATTTGATTTTTTTGGGTTCTGAAATCGTGAACAACCCCTCTTCGAGGCCATTTTCAATATGTTTCAAGAGGTCAGTTGGTGTTTCTCATAAAATTAAAGTTGAAGTAGACATTATAAGCTTTAAACTGAGCTATAGTACCTTAATATTGGACTTCGGATGACCGAGAAATCAGCCTTACAAAACTCGGACAACACTCATTTCTGGGTTTTTGCAATGACGAACATAAAAGTTCATGGCTGGGCTGTGCACCCAGCCCGTCCCATATGGGCCCGGGCAATCCAGGCTCATGCGCCTGGGCTGCCCATGTGGCCCAAATCCCCTTTTTTTTCATTTTCCCCCTTTTTTCTAATGTATATACACATATACAAATCAAAATTTTACATTTTTTTCTAAAAAACAGTAAAATTATTGTTTCATCATCTCTCATCAAAAACTTCAAATATACTTCAATTTTCATTATTTATCAATTATTTTTCTCAAAAATTCAATAATCACTCAAAAATTATATTTTTCATCCGAAAATTCCATTAATCATTCTAAAAATTTCATAATTATTCCAAAAATTCAACAATCAATCCCAAAAATTATTTTCCTCAAGAAATTACATTTTCCTTATGATTTCATGTATTTTCTCCCCAAGATTGTATTTTTTTTCCATTATTCTAATTTTCTAATAAATGATTCAAAATTTGAGAAAAATTCATATATTTCCACTAAAATTTTAAAAAATTTATACATTAGACCCAATAATTTTTGTACATCAAATCATGAGTCATCACAGGATTTGACAATTTTTCTGTGATCAATCCGTGTAACAAATTTGTGCGAAACTTTCCAAATTTCATCTACACCTCCTACATATTTATTGAAATATTTTATTGCAATTTTTGGGCTCCATTTGGTAGGGTTTTCAAGTGGAATATCAGCAACAGTAAATTCCTAATTTTTATGTGACAGACAGTTACTGGTCGTGTAATTTGACTCACTTACCAAATTCATATTAGAACGAATTTGGTACGTATGTTTCTGACATAACCAGTAATGTTTCCACCAAATTTTAGCTCAAATTATTGAGTTTTGTTCAATCTATTGATCCCCCGAAGTATCTGTGACATAACAGATTTTTCTAATGTTGATGGTTTTTATGATTTTCAAGTACCTAATTACCACCATTAAACTATTAATCCAAAACTCATGCATGTACTTAGATCATATTAACATTCCCCTTCAAAACTCATGCAAATCAGAGAGAATAAATGGCTAAAACCTACTTAAACATTTCGTCAAACACACAACATGCATCGTCTACAACTCAGAAAGTGTCAAAACACCTAACTAATAGGGCATCTTTACAAGCATGGAAAATCACGAATACAGAGGTTTGTGCTAAGAAACTTATACCCTCTCGTAGCCTCTAGTATCAAGATCACGCACTCAAAGTTTTGGCTCTAGGAGACTCCTCTAAGCGCTTCAAAACTTGCTTAAAAGTTGGCTCCAACACCACATTTTGCTATTATAGTTTGTAAGCAACCCACTTCGACAGCTTGTAAAACACATTCAAGAGTTTAGTTTTCAAATTCCAACAAATGGAAGTTGAAGTACACACGCTAAGGATTAAAACGAGTGGTTTTACCTCAAAAACTGACCTTAGATAGGTGGGTCAATGCACCTTTAAAATTTTGTTCAACACGGGTTCTCTGCTTCTGGTTTCCAACTATGTCAAACAACTCTCCTTCAATGTCATTTTCATCTTAAAGGACTAGGGGTTTGGACCAACGGTTTGAACAGTCTTAGAAAGGGCAATGAGAGTTTTCCAATGGTTGTAATATCATGCAAATTGAACTTGGGATGAAGGAGATATAGGGTCTTGAAGTTGGGGTGTTGCAACAGAAATTCTAAAAATCAATTTTTGTTGCTTGTTCGAGGAGTGTTTGCACGGCCCAAAAGCTGCCATATGGTCATCCACGTGACCTTGGGGTGGCCTCGCATGGTGGCACACCAGCAGGAGTGCCAGAGTTTGGTCGACGACAGTGCTAGAGGCTAGAAATCTGGCTTCAAAACTAGGGGCGAAACTGCTTTTTTGCTGCAGGTTTTTCTGGGTAAGGGAGGAGAAAAGAGAGAAAGGAGAGGGGAAGAGGAAGATTAGGTGCGTGGGCTAGCCCACGCGCCGAGCCCAACCAGCACGGCTTGGGTAGTCCAAGCACATGCGCATGGGCTGCCCAGGTGCGTATTATTTTTTTTCTTTTTTTTAATTTTTTCTCTTTTCTTCCCATTTCCATTTCTTCTTCTTTTAATTTTTTTATATTATTATTTTTTTTGTAAATTAAAACTTTTGTTTGTCATTTCCTTCAAAATTTTCAAATATACCAATATTCCAATATTTATACATTTTTTTCCCAAAAATCATATACTTTACCCAAAAATTAATTTTTCTCTCAAAAATAAAATAATTACCCAAAAATTTATTATTTATTTCTAAAAATTTAAATAAATTCTCCAAAAATTATATTTTTCTCCGTAAAGTTATATTCCCTTAATAATAAATATATTCTCTTTTAAAAATTATATTTCTCAGTTAATCTCAATTCCTTCAATTAAATAGATAAAATTAAAGAAAATTGAAAAAATTCAAATATTTTTATTAAAAATTTAGAAAATTACATGAGAATACACATAATAACTCATCAACTTGGTGTTCAAAAATATTGGTTATTACATAAATATCATGTGGAAGTGGCTTCCTAATTTCACTTGTATTATTTTCATTTAAAACGATAAATGTAATTAAAATGATAAATTTGATTAATTTTTATTAATTAGAATTGATATGCTAGGTTCATGGTAGTGTGCCACAGGTTTTCATGATTGTATATGATTAAATGTTCCATTAAGGTGTGTTAGTGTGTTATGTTCAATTCATCATGTTTCTATTATTTACATAAAATGATGTTCAACCATGCCATGGATATTGGGTCTAAGATTTCATGAATGATGACTAGTATATCTTATAGTTACTGTCCTATCAAGTATATGTCTCAAGCTATGTTGATGCATGCAAATTCATGCCCTAGTAATAGAAATCTTTTGAATTGACATACTAAAATAAGAGTAATAAGAATAGAAGTACGCATACATTATATTCATATTTTATCATCATGGATACTGTCCCTAGATAGTAGGAAGGCTCAATACAATGTATCCATATTTAGTTACCACAGGTTGATCCTATTATGAGAATAGTTGAGTCTTAGGATTACAGACGATATAACACTGCTCCTATGTATGATCATTACCTGAGCGTTGTTCCAAGTTTGCTCACAAGCTTGCTCTCTACCTTAATTGGTGTTTCTAATTGGTATTCCTAATTATTGATCGTTTCCTCGAGAATGCATTCTTAATGGTTAGTGCTCTCCTTTGGAGGTGTGTCTAGACTAAATTCCAAACCAATAGATGTTTCATCAAAGGAAGAGAAATATCAAAAATAGTATTTTTCAGTCTTAATGTTAACCATAAACCAAAAAAAAAAAAAAAAAGAAGGGGAAGTTGAAGTTTTAGTGATTTGAGAGGGATAAAAAGGGGATGTTTTTGAAGAGAAACCTGAGACGAAGGCTTGCTAGTCTACAAACATTGAGCTTGAACCTAGATGAAACAAATGGGGGTGTAACTATGAAGGAAAGGTATTCTGCAAGAGTGAAGCTCAGGTTGTCAGAGGAGGATGCGACAATGACGAAGGCCAAAAGTGATGGGGAAGCGCCTCCAGCTAATTATGAAATTCAGGGATCTTGATATTCATGTCATTTTTTTTTTTTTTTTTGTTTGAGTGCTGATAAATCTTTTTCAATGAATGGGGTTCGCAGAAATGAAAGCACTTATGTTATATAAAGCAGAACAGCTAAGCTAGTAATCCCAATTCGAGAAGGGAAAATCACTCAATAGAAGAGGGGGAGAGAGAACAAAGGAAATTTTCTTTCTTGACTCATAATATTGAGCAACCAAACTTTTATATAAGGTTTAATCCTAATCATTTTCATTAAGGTTGTGTTTGATTGATGATATAATCAAAATTTTCAGAAAAAAATTTCATTTTCTTAAGAAAATCTTTTTTTTTTTTTAAGTTCGTATGATAAAAGCAGTGAGAAAAAACTTTAAAATATTTTCTCTGCTTAACAAATTTTCTCCGGGTCCATGTTTTCTCCATTTTCTTGTCCCTATTCATCTTCAACATTCAAATTTAAAATTTGTTGTCCTAAGTGATATTTGTTTATAACGGTCATGATCGGGACTTGCAGTGCCAACGTAGAAATGGTTGATCAGGAAACTACGAAGAATGGAGAATCAATCTGGACAAAGAGTAAATGAATCAAACTGATCGAAACATTCCTAACCCCATTCCTAGAGTCGTTTATTGAAAGTGCTCTGAACTTTTCTGGGGTGAGCCTCTCATAGAGGCAAGTGAAGTAGATGAGCTGCGAAAAGAGAAGAAAGCCAGCGGATGGAAAACTAAATCTCAGTTGCAGAAGGTAACAAATAGTCATCTAAAGAATGCAACGGTCCGAAAATTGACACTGATACAGAAGAAACGAATAGCTTCTTTTGAGAAATAAAGTTCAAATAATGAACTTATCAAAAATTGCATTCGCGAAGGATCCCGTGCAATTAGTTTTTTAATCCAAAGGGGCTCATAGGCTCGATCCCATAATCAAAGTTAGCATCAAATCATTGAAGTTTCAGTTGAAACAAGTGCTTTCTGGCCGTGAATTTAGGGTACAGGAACAGCACGGGGGCTGCGAGCTGCTTTTCTATTTTAGTAAATCTGCATGTAATGGCCCACGGATGCAAGTGAGAAATTTGTAACACATACCTGACAGGTCAGGAGGAAGCTTCCCACCAGAAAATTATAAGTTGGGACAAGATTACATAGGGATCCTCCCACCGATTGTTGTCTCATTCTTGTGAGAACATCAAACCCTTATTGTTTTCAACTGAGCCAGAAAGAGAATTAATATTTCCCGATCAGAACACAGGCATAGGCAGCTTCCTCATTACTAGAGCAAGAATTTTCCCATTTCAACTGAAATGGCACCCATCGTAGTAGATGCTCGAGATCCCACAAAATTTTTAACACCCGAAGAAATTACAAGAAGAATTTTTCCATCCAAAATAACCAAGATCTGCTGATGAACTCAAAAAATGGCACAGGGTTCCACCAAAAAATTTATTGCAAAAGCAGACTCCCACAGATTCATTGCAATGTACAAGAACTAAAGAACTTAACTTTTGAGACGATTCCCACCCAACCCTTCTTCAATTAGATGATAATTAGCAATTAGGATTATTTCAGGGCTTAGATTTTGATGATAGTATATTGTAACAATGCTGAGTAGGTTGAAGTGAGTAATCCAACGCAGAATATAAAAAATTTGTAATATAACTGGATGAGTAATCACAGACAAGATTAATGATATGGACTACTTAGAGAAGCAATAAGCACACTCAAAATTTATACTCATGACAATGAGATTATTATCATGGTTAAATGATAAATGACGCTACAAAAGTGATCTTCCACATAGAGAATGTCTTAACAGGGTTCAATATTGTAGACCAAGTGAAAAAATTATTGCCTCAGAGATCAATCGCATTGTTTATACAACATATTAACAGGGAATAACGAATGTAAACTGGAATGACAAAGTGCAAGGAACCATTATAAACTTCAGTATGAACTATTCTTTAGTTCTATGAAACAGTTGGTATTTGATACACAAATTGATACAGTATTTGTGTAAAATGAAACAGTATAAAAAGGCCTTCAATTTACAACTCTACATGAACTCAATACTCAATACAAAATCTATGGAGAATCATGCAACTAGAAAATTAATAAACTCATCCAGGAACTTCACAACAACGTCCTAAAGTTTAGATCATAATTATATATGTTGTTGCAGCTATATTTTGAATATTCAAACACATATATATCTAGAAAAAGTATCTTACAGCTTTCTCTTCCAGAAGAAATTGGATAGACTCGTACTTTGGAACAGCAATTCCTGTGTTTCAACATGCCAACAACGTTCTCGAGAAGTTAGCAGCAGATGCAGTAGAGCCCAAGAAAAACAGAACTTGTTGCATTCATACTTCAAACTGGCAGATGAAACAGCAACCTGTCCTTGTATTCGCAAAACCACTTAAGCTGTTGAATAAGGAATTATTCTACAGATCTCACTCCAGTTACATAGACTTGACACTGAATTACCGTTTTACCAATATTGAACCCCGGAATCACAGTAAACCCAACTTTCTCCCTAGTTACACTAGACGAAAGACCTTTCTCTGTGATACTTTCCATGTAAACCAACGAGAAGTCCACACCACGCTCTACCTGAAAAATCTCAACTTTAGGCTCAAATGAAAAGGCCAACTTCTGTAGCATCCAAATAGAACTAGCCATGTTCACAAAAAGCTCATAGAAAGCAGCTGATGACCTCCAAGAACTCAAAACAAGATCGTTCTGGTCAAAGCTCTTAAAAAGTGAGGACTCCATGGTAGGGTGGATTAACTCCTGGTATTTTGCTTCGCAAAATTTTGCAAATCCACTATTCGGATTCTTACTCAACAGGTCCATTGCATCACCCGTGCAATGCTCGAGGAATTGCCTCAATGAATCTTTCTTCTTAACATTAACATCAACTTGATCTTGTACACCATTGCATTCAATATCATCTATTCCCAAACCAAATTCCTCCAAATTGAAACTTCGGAACATTCCTAAGCAAACATAAGAAAGAAACGCATACCTATTATGCCCAATTTTAGCATATGCAACATCGGGATGAACAGAATTGGCCACCAAATCCAAATCCCACCCCACCTTCTTCATCAAATGAATCAATAACTTGGTAAATCTATGCACCCACTTACACGCATACCGCAAAACTGATTCAAAAACCCTAACAGATAATAAAACTTCAGAATCCGAATTCGAAGACGAATTTGTCTTCGAATCAGACAATCTCTTGCTCAATTTCGAATTGGATTCTTCAATTTTCCTCAATTTCTGCTTCATCATCAACACCTCAGCATCTTTTACGTCAATTTCCGCTTGCAATCGATTGACGAGCAAATCCAAAGTCCTCAGAAGACTCTGATTCTCCTGCACCTGGGCCTCAAGATGAGACCCAACAGGAAAACTCGACGTAAACATAGGGTTGGGGTTAGGGTTTTTGTCAAGATCTCTGTACCAATTCCTAATCTCCGACAGCTTCTGGAGGTGCGAAACCGCGGCCTTATCGGCTGCTTCAATGTTATCGGCATCAAATGGCGAGTGGGCAGTCTGCAATTGAAGGTAAGACGCTTCAAAGGACGAAATTGTAGCGAAGAGAGAGGAAATTAGAGCTTGTTTCAGATCATCGAGTGGCGGTTCTGTCGCTGATGATGGTTTGTGCTGGACGGCGTCGGGCTTTATGACAACGACACGTTGGCCGGTGATGATTTCTTCGGCGGAGTCGAGAAGGGTAAGAGAATCAGGTTCTTCTTCTTCTTCTTCTGCGAAGAATTCGATGGTTTTGGTCTTGAATGCGAGAGCAAATTTCTGGAACATTTGGGAAATTTGGGGAGGTTTCGCTGGTCCCTCCATGTCGGGCATGTTTAATTAGGTGAAATTGGTGGGTTTGAGAGGAGAAGCAGAGGAAGAAGAAGAAGAGTGTGAATTGTTGAGAGATTAGATGATGGAGTGAAGAGCCGAAAAGGGATCTGAAGAAATCCAATGGAAGGGGCTTTGTTTTGTTTTGCTCTTTGAATCTCTCCTTTCTTTGTCTCTCTTTTTCTTTTTGATACGAACGAGTCTCTGATCTGGTTGATTATGGTGTTCGTCACCTATACTCTTTTGTGCCCCAACGGCTAATTTTTCTGTTTACAACGGTGATTTTCTTTCCTTCTTTTTTTTTAAAAAAAAAATTCCAGTGATTTCATCCATTGTAACATGAATCATTACCACCAATAGGTTCGAGTTAAGATTTGGATATAATTTTTTTATATTTTAAGTTTAAAAACAATTATGTGATAGTTCAATTGATTGATCAACTAAAGATTAGTAGAATTAAAGTCTACTATATAATTCAAACATACCCTTATTATAAAAAATAAAAAAAGAAAGAAAAAAATAATCACTTTCAAAAAAAAAAAAAAACCAAAACTAACTTAAAAGAATATATACACATCAAACAGTTTTGAAGAAATACTGTTTGCAGGCGGCAATGACAAACTAATATCATTAGAACGAATTAATCAAAATAAACAACAATAGCTATCATTAGTACTGAAATCATCATCGTCACCGTAGAATTTTTCCCATTCACCGAATCACTGACTCCCAGGGGCAGCATAAAAGTGGGACATCAATGAATCTTTTTCGGAAGTCTTCCTGAAGAAAAAGTTTTCAAATGAAACATCTGAGTAAAAAGAATAATAAATAATTGTTACCATCTATTTTTTTTTCTTTTTTTGAAAATAAAAAAAAAACCAAAATCAATAGAAGCGAGAAAGCTACGTTAATAATTTTGCTTGCTGAAAACCCGCAGGTCAAACGGCAGAATACATTACTCCTTTAGTTTGAATGTCAGCGGGACATATTAATATAAATTTGAAAACGAAGTTGGTGGTTTGGTATTGAAATTTAATTTATATCACAAGTAAGAGTTGGTGCCTAACAGCAAATAACAGAAGGGCCCAAGGCTGAAAAAGAAAATTTTCATACCATCTCCCAACTGGCAAGTCATTAAATTAATTGATTTATAAATACTGAAAGATAGAGATACTTCTTTAACAATATATTTTAATGAAATTAGAGAAATAAACTTTTAAAATATATTTTGTTGATATTAACCAAAGAGTCATTAAATTTTAGTGTCTAGTAAAACTATACTTCATATCATGCATTAGTTACATAAATCAAAAAATTTTTAATAATTCTAATTACCAATATTAACAAAGTGTGCCAAAAATGTGTTAAAGATATTTTATACATGTCAGTTTACATTTTTAATATTATTTTTTTAAAGTGAGTATGCTTTGAAAGTTTTGAAAATACTTGTGGGTGTGTGTGTATATATGTATATTACCATAAAAGAATGACTTAAACACGGCTGATGTCTTTAGCCTTTCTCATCTTTTAATAAGAAAAAGATTTATTCAGGTCAAAAACAAGAAGTAAGAGAGATGAAATTAAAGTTGAAAGTTGGAAGAGAAAAAGAAAATGTAAAAAGTTTGAAGGAAATGAAAATTAAAGTTGAAATGCAACAGAAAAAGTGTTGGCCCGTTCTTCTCTCCTTTGTTTTTGGTGCCAGAAAAAGATGGGGGCATGGCTGCTAGTTGAGAGATATACCAACCGACAGCTTTTAACTTTAAAGGCAAACCATATGAGCGTGGGGGGCATCGTGTTGTAAGCCTCCAATATCCCCGGCAACATTTGATTTCTTCAAATTATTAATTAATTACATGCACCAAACAGTTTAACTAAAGTTTTGTTTTAATAAATTAACTAATTAAGAGTCTTCAAACAATTTGTACGAGCTAGCATCATCATTAATTGCTCCCCATTTGAAACTAAGAAGATAACCTTAATATACCGAGAATAATCCCAAAAATAAGTTACAAATTTGATGTACATAGCTCATCAACCATATTCCCACTTTCGTTGAAGACTCATATATGCCACATGGTGACAATGAAGGCTATAGAGGCAACTTTGCCACGATCAAAAGATGAATTTTACAATGGTATTACAATGATATAAATAGATAATTTTTAAATATATAAAAGGAAATAGACAAGATATGGAATTATATAATATATTATAATATCTGATAAGATATTATAATATATTATATAACATCTTATATAATAAATAAGATATTATAATAATTGATAAGATATGTTAATATATTATATAATATCTTATATGATAAATAAGATATTATAATAATATACTAACATCCTCCCTCAAACTCAAGGTGATAGAAAAAATCATCTTCAGTTTGTTAACAAAAAGTAGGCACAATAGTCAGCACACAAGAAAAGATGTGGCACGGAAGATACCGTGGCATAACAAGCACAATAGTTAGCGCACAAGAAAAGATGCGGCACGGGAGATACCGTGACATAGCAAGCGCTATAGTTAGCGCATAAGAAAATAAACATAATATTATAATATTATGATATCATATAAACTTCAGGTTTATACGATATATATGGCAGGGTCGGTGACGCAGTAGCAAAGACTTCGACGGACCAGCACTAGCATCAAATAATAACAATCAGCAATAGCGCAATAACTTGAATGTTCAGCAGGTGTAGCAAGGCTCGATGTCCAAGAGGTAAATTTGGATGTCCAACAAGAGCAAGACTTGGCTGTGAGACAAGTGCAGCAAGACAGCCAAACACAAAACAACGAAGTAAAGGGAAGACAACAAACTGATCAGCAGCATGGTGGCAAACAATAAGGGTGGCTCGGCGACGGAGCAACAAGCACAGCAGAAGAGAAACATGCAACAAGGGTTCAGCAGCAACAAAGATTTCTGCAACAATAAATTTCTGCAGCAAGAAATTTCTACAACAAGAAATTTCAAAAAAAAAAATTTGCAACAAGAAGAAATTTCTGCAGCAACGTTAAATTTCTGCAGCAACAAGAAATTTCTGCAACAAAAAAAAAAAGAATTTCTGCAACAACAAGAAGATATGCAGCAACAGTAGAATGTCCAACAATCAGCAGTGCAAAGGATTCTCAACAGTTATCAACACAGTGGTTGTGGTAGATCTGAAACTGGTAAATGGACATGAAAAATAGCAAATCGAGAACAAAGAATAATGTGCAATAGGTAGCACAAGTAGCACAGATGGTTTCAGTCGGCCAATGGTTTTATCTTGCCATTGGCCAGCTGAAACGGCGAAAAGCTAAAATTATCTCAAACTATTCAACCTAGCCCTGATATCATGATGAAAAGATGAAATAATATTGATTGAATTTTACAATGATATAAATAGATAATTTCTAAATATA
>JAJIYU010016490.1:0-12167 GCA_030144865.1 Tinospora cordifolia | reverse complement strand
AATTTTCTTAGGGTTGGTTGGATACTAAAGTGATTCATTCAAGACTTCTCCAAATTAGCAGACTTTATGACAAAGCTAACTCAGAAGGGAGTCAAGTTTGTTTGGGATGACCAATGTGAATTGACTTTCCAAGAATTGAAGAAGAGACTTACTTCAGCTCCAATACTCATTAGTCCAACACATGGAGTGGGTTATACTCTCTATACTGATGTGTTGAGAAATGGTTTAGGTGTTATACTAATGCAAGATGATAAGCTTGTCACTTTTGCATCATGACAACTAAAGGTACATCAGCAGAACTATCCAACTAATGATTTGGAAGTAGCAACTATGATTTTTGCCTTGAAGACTTGGAAATATTATCTATATGGAGAAAGATTTGACTTGTATTCAGACCATAAAATTTTGAAATGCCTATACACCCAAAAGGAATTAAACCTTAGACAGAGAAAATGGATGAAATTCTTCAAAGATTATGATTTTTAACTTCACTATCATCTAGAAAAGGCAAATGTTGTAGCAAATGCCTTAAGTAAGAAATATAGTAGAACTGAAGAAGAAAAATGTCAGATGTATCAGTTGATAGAAAGTTATAATCTAGGTATTAGGACATATGCAAATCAAGCAAGTGTTATTTGCTATGGTATGTCATTTAGATCTACTCCAACATATCAAAGGAGCAGAAATTGGATACATGGATCTTAGATCTTATTAAAGGTGTTAAACAAGGCAAACACAATGGTTTGAAAATTGACACAAATGGTATGCTGAGATTGGGCAATAGGCTTGTGTACTTGAAAATGGAAAGAGTAGATAAATGTACCAGAATTTCTGTAAGGCTTATTGGTGGAAGGGGATAAAGAAAATGTAGCTACATAAGTGTAACACCCTAGTACTCAGTCCTTTCATTTTTGTCACATCGGGGTCGCGCATGGAGAAGTGCAACCATTCTACATTTATTACCGTACACTGTTCACCCGCGGGGAACAAGGATATTACTATTCTCAAATTTAAATCATATTAAACACATTCTGTACATACCAGATCTCATCTAAATCATTCATCTGTCACTTGGATATACCAAGAAATAACCCAAGAAAATATACGAAGATAATTAAACAAATAAGTCATTAACCTCAACATTTAAAACTTAATGAAACGTAAAACAAAACTTCCAAAGGAAATATCTAAACATGGCTTAAGTGGCAGAAATCTAAACCATAAAGGAAATTAACAATATAAACCAGTTTGGAGGGTCATATTGCCCACTCTAAACCAAGTAACCATCTATCAATCTATACTAACTACCCAAATGAAAATATCATAAACAACCTACACAGTGAGGTTAGCAAACTAACTAGTAAAATATCCTGGAGATGTTGCTTAGTAAGCATCACCTCAAAAGTCACATGAAATGGAAAGGTGGGGTGAGCTCGAAAGCCTAGAGGATCATACACAGTTCATCAATAGCATTATTTAAATCAAACACTAACCATGCACACACTTATCATACATTAGGCGTTTCAGACATTAGGTTATTAATAGTCGTTAATTAGACTAAAGGGCCTAAACCTTTTTTTTTCATCATAATCATATCAAACAAAAAGAGGGAAAGCAATATATGTCAAATTCCAATGGGATATGGAAACACACCCATTACCCAACCCGGGAACAAGAAACAGACCCATCGCTCCATCTCCAAGAACTAGGGTCATACCGATCGTTCTATCATAAAAAACTAGGGACAAACCCATCATTCCTTATCAAGAGAATACCCACAGTAATCCTCCGTAGACCACAGCGATAGTATGTGGTTTAATTCTCAATTTATCTTTCTTGAATATCAACAAACATCTCATAACAAGCATAGTTATCCTTTCATCATGTATATATACATCATTGCACAATAAAGAATCATACTGATCATCTTATATTATAAAATCCTGTAAACACTGAGCATGGATATAAAACTCATGTTATTCTAGCATTCATGCATTCATGCTATTCATAAGTCATTCAAACAACATCCTAGCATGCTTCTAAGCCATCATAACTCTGTAAACACACAACATGTTTAACATTAAGATTTAAACAATACTAGGTATCAAGGTAATCACTTCCACCTATTATTTCATTCCCTTGGGCCTTCTTCTTGTTGCTTCAATAGCCATGAATCCTTAACCTTTAAAGATTAAAGTTGTTTTCTTAGTATTTGATACCTCTCTAATATTGCTAAATCATAATCTAATGATTACTTAGTCATGGTGGTGTGTAGTATGCAAGAGGATCATAATAGATAGACAATAGTGTGTTTTTATCTCTATGTACTACACTAGAAAAGAGGGGTACCATAGTAACTAGAATGTATAGGTGAGAGGTAAATAGTTGAGGTTGACACATTACCACGGCAGCCACGTGATACGTGAAAAACGACTAGGACTTCAGACGTGATACCATGCTAACTAGAGAACCCTAATCGTACTACCACTGTAGTCTGTGTTCTGGGCATGTGAACAATGCACTATCGTGGTAGGCTACTGCAGTAGTCACGTGATTTTCAGAAATCACATTATGTTTGTGCGTTTTTCGTTCCCTCTTGTGCATGACACTTCGACATACCAAACCTGAGACTCTAAAAAAAGCATTATATAGAAGATAGAAGAGTTTTATACCTAACTCCTATTTGCTTCTCCCATTGCTCGTTTCCAAGAATTAGTTAGACTGATTCTAGGTTTCTTTATATGTTCGCCTATAACTGTGTTATTGTTTGGATCCTTCACAATCTGCGTGGTTCTTCTTCTTTCCTTGGATTGTGAGATGGTTTGGGATGGATTAAAATCAGTCTAGGATGGGTTTGGAGGAGGACGATTCGACTGATGATGGCTGGTAGGGTTTGGGGGAGGGTTTGCGCAACTATTATCAAAATAAACAAGAATTAGGGCTTTTTTGGCATGCAGTTTACATATAGTTACGCACACCTATGTAACACGATACATTACCACGGTAATCATCACTGCAACCATTTCTAGATTCTTCCACGTATTACCGTGGTTATGCGTATCATTACCACAGCAATCAATGCCTTTGTGTTATTGTTTTAGGTTTTCTTGATATTTTTGAAATTTTCTATTATTTTTACCTTTATTCTAAGTTTATTTTAACTTGTATTTCATGATTTTGAAGCTTTTATAATTTTTAAATTATTTATTTATGTTCATTTTATATTTATAAATCTCAAAATTTTATAATTTGTTCATCGACTTTTGGGGTATTATAATATTTCTCTAAGTGCTTAACTTGTCACTAGGTAAAAATGGAACATAGGAGACTTACAGGTTTCCTACAACCTCTTTTTATACTAGAATGGAAATGAGACAACATTGCAATAGATTTTGTGAGTAGGATGCCTATGAATCAAAAAGGAGAAGACACCTTATGGGTTATAGTTGATCATCTTACTAAGATAACTCATTTTCTACCAATCAGATTCATAGATTTTGTTACTAAACTAGGGGGAACTTTATGTCATGGAGATCGTGAGATTACATGGGGTACCCAAGTCCACAGTATTAAACTGAAATGCAAGGTTCACATCTCAATTTTGGCAAAGCTTATAAAAGTAGTTGGGTACCAGATTGACAATGAGCACAACATTTCATCCACAGATTGATGAACAATCAAAAAGAGTAATTCAGATCTTGGAGTACATGTGGAGAGCATGTGTTCTTGATTTTAAGGAAAATTGGAGCAAAACTTGTATTTAGCTTAATTTGCCTACAATAATAGCTATCAAGCAGGTATCCAAATGGCACCCTATGAGGTTTTGCATGGCAGAGCTTCTAGATCACCATCATGTTGAGCAGATTTGGAAGATCGAGTGCTTACAAGACCAAACTTGGTTGAGGAGATGAACAATCAAGTTAAATTGATCTAAAGGAGATTAGTGACAGCTCAGTGTAGATAGAAGAGCTATGCTAACAGACAGAGGAGACCCCTAAAGTTCTAGAAAGGAGACAAAGTATTTCTGAGGGATGGTCCTGTAATACCACGTAATTGTTTTGAATAATTAAAATTAAAAAAATAAATAAAATAAAATAAAATAATTTAAATAAAGTAAAATAGAGAATTAGGAAGATTTCTAAAATAAAATCAACTTAAAAGAACATATTAGCAACTTTTAAAGCAACTACTTACTAGTATATGTGAATGGAAAAGAAGTAAAATAGAAAATTAAAATGGTTTCTAAAATGATATCAACCCAAAATAATGTATTAGAAATTTCTAAAACCTTTACTTACTAATTCTTAGACATAGGAAACAAATAAAATAAAAAGGGTAAGAGTTTTAGAAAAGTTTCTACAATGAAGACATCCCAAACTTGTCAAAACTTGTCCATTACAACTCTATATAAACTCAACCATAAACACCATTGTCTTCATCCTAGCAAGAATAAGACAATCCTCTTTTGGCTCTCCTTGCCTCCCTCTTGGCATATATTTCATTCTTTGGCTATTCTAAATAGAAATTAGAGTAGTAGGAAGGTGGAGAAACAAAATTCTACACAAATTTTGTGCTAGAAGTTGTGAAGGTTTAATAGAGGTTCGAGGAGCTTGGAATCTCAAAATCAAAGGATTAAGCGATTGAGGTGGTGATGATTTTCAATTTTAATTTATTATTTTAATTTAAATAAGGTTTGCGTGTGTGTTATGCTTTGAATATCTATGATCCACCATTATACATGTCATGTAGAATATGCATGTCTAGGCTTACATGAATAAAGAGGCATGATCTTTGATGTTATGTTATGATGTTACTATGCTTATGTGTTTAATTCATGTTTATATATAGTTTACATACATGAATTCTATGTTTTGCACTTAAAAAAAGATTAATTAAGATCTTAATCACGTACCGGCGCGAGGAAGGATTTCTTCGTGTGTGTTCCAACCTTAGACCCGGAATACCAGATGTGACAACCCATGATTTGATACACAAAATTAATGGGTTCAATACATATATTTTTTTGAAATTTTTAATGAAAATACATGAATTTTCTTAATTTTCTCTAATTTTAAATTATTTATTGAAGAAAATTAGATTAATTGGAAAAAAAATACAATTTTGAGAGAAAAATACATTAAAATTGTAAGAAAATATAATTTTGGAGAAATGAGATTTTTCAAAATGATTATGAAATTTTTAGAGTAGTTAATGAAATTTTTGGAAGAAAAAAATATGATTTATAGGGTGGATTATTCAATTTTCAAAAAATAATTGTATAAATGATGAAAATGATGTATAATTGGGAGGATTTTGGAAGATAATGATGAATCAAATGATTTTGATAATTTTAGAAAAAAATGGTGAAAAATAAGTATACATGTGTATATGTGTATACCAAAGAGGAATGGAAATAAAGAAAAACAAAAAAAACAGAAAAAAAGGGTCGGCTATTTGGCGAACAGGCCGAACCACGGCTTGGGCTCATAGGCCCTAGCCCGTGGACCAACGGCACGGACCCATGGCCCATGCGAAAGCTAAGGTGTGCGGGCCGAAGGCCTGTGCGAATCATGGACAGGCGCGTGGGCTAGCACACGCGCCCAAACCCACTTTTCGCCTTCGTTTTTGCGATTTTTCAAGCGATTTTTGGCAAGATTTTTCTGAGTATTTTTCAACAAAAACCAATCCAGAACCTAGTTTTTGAACCCTAGGTTTTGGCAATCCAATCACACTCTAAGTTGGCCAATATAGAGTGCTAACTAGTCATCTTGCATGGGAACACATGGGTCACGTGGCACTCTTATTTGCCATGCAAACCATCCCAACATGCAACAAAACCCATCCTTGAGTTGAAATTTCGAATTTTCAATTTTTGCAAGCCCTTTTTAAGAGCTCATATCTCCTTCATTCCTCATTCGATTTCCATGAAATTTAGCTCGTTTTAAAGCTCTTACAACCTTCTCAAAGAACCCCAAGCCCTTAGTCAAGACGCACAACCACTAGACAGGAAAACGAGCACGAACAGGTGTTGGTCGTCAAGGTTGCAGCAGAAAATTCAATATATATATATATATCCTGAATTTTTAGATTTTCTCTTTTATTGTTTCTATCATTACGTGATTTATCAATCTTTTCAAAATCTCCAATTTGACACCATTTTTATCATTTATACAATTATTTTTCAAAAATTCAATAATCCACCCAAAAAATTGCATCTTTCTCCCTAAAAATTCAATAATTACTCCAAAAATTGAATAATTTTTCCAAAAATCATATTTCTCCAAAAATTATATTTTTCTTATAATTTAATGTATTTTTCTCTTAAAATTATAATTTTTTCAGCTTATTTTAATTTTCTTCAATAAATAATTTAACAATTAAGAAAAATTGAGAAAATCCATGTATTTCCATTAAATTTTTTTAAAAAAATACATATATTGAACCTATTAATTGTATGTCAAAACTATGAGTCATCACAATATATATATATTTACCCATATAATATCTAATATTTAACATTAATATATTAATATATATGAGTATATAATATGAATGAATATATATTAATATATATGAGTAAATATTATATATGGGTACACATTAATATATATAGGTATGGGTATATATATATATATATTTAAGCTAAAAAAAACTTATATATATATGTGTCTGTGTATGTGTGTGTGTGTGTGTGTAAAAAAAAAGATGAATTCGTGAACAAATTCGTTGCGTGAAATTAAAAATTGTTCTTTTGTGCCAAAAATACAAAAAAAAAAGAAATATGAAAAATTACCAAAAAGCCCTAATGTCAACCTCAAAACCTTTGGCCACCATAATTGTCAATAAATGAAAAGTTTTTATTGAAAAATGCCAAAAATTTATGAATTCACCCCTGAAAAGCCCTATATATATACCCCTTTCTCCTTCTCATTTCATTCATCGTAGAGCAAGAGCTGATGATGCCCCTCTTGCTCTCTCTGTCTCTCTCTTAGCATCAAATATTTTTTTTTCTTTCGTGAGTTGTTCTAAACAGCAAGTGGAATAGTAGCAATAGAGTGTCGCACTAGATTTGGATAAAGATTTGAGAGAAGCTCAGAAGTTTAGAAGGAGGCGCTCTTGAGGTGGAAATAATTCCTAACTTTATCTCATTATTTAATTTAAATAGATCTTGCATGTGTGCTTGCATTTTTAAGATGATTGTTTGGGTATTTATATACATGTTTGCCTTGGCATAACATGCCATAATTATTATTTAGGATTCATGATCTATCTAAGCTATGTCGTGCATGTTGTTCAATGATTCATACCATGCCCACAAGTGATGTTTTAATTAGAGTATTGTATTATTTGTCACTAAAAAGAGATTAATAAATACTTTAACCATGTACCGGCACGATGACGGATGTTCACTATCTGTGTCTAGCCTAAGTAAGGGTCTCATTGAAGGAGTTGGTAGTTGAGTGAAGACTCAACCTTGAGATAGGTTTCGGATGTGGGTAATTATCCCAAGCCTATTGGGGAATACTGAGTAAGAAGTCCTTTCGGTCTTAATGTCAACGAACACCTAATGTACAAAAGTTTTTGACATGTTTAATTTGTTTGAATTTGTAATAATGATATAAATGTTAGAGTGATCCACTAGGCACGTAAGTTCACCCCTTCTATTAACATTTTAGGAAATTAATTGGCAAGGTTGCATAGGAGCTCTTAAATTATTTCTTTTAGGGTTTTAATTAATTACAAGGCATGTTTGTTCAAGTTTATTTAATTCTAATTTTGTTATTCCGCTGTAATAATCAAAATCCTATGTACTTTGAATTTCGAATTAATTAATAACATTGAAAATTATATTTCATGGCATTACTATTATATTTATGAAACATATTGTGATAAGGTAATGTACACATGAAGTCCCAAGAATTTGAGATATAGAAATGAAAGAAAAAAAGGTTAATGTAGCATGGGCCCGCCTCTCGGGCGTTTCAAAAATATTGAAGAAAAATACTATCGGATGACGTGGCCCCAGCATGGGAGGTAGGGTGTTACACTGACTATTATTTCTGGTCAGGTCACCCGTATGAGGTTTCAGAAAGGGTCTTGACAATGTTGATATCAGAGCCTACAAAATTTTTTTCCAAAGTTGAAATTAAGCAAAAATATGAATCTAAAAATTTTTATATTTTTCCAAATGACGTGAATTGAGTGGCAAGATAGTTAATAGAGTGCAAAGGGAAGGGGCACAATTGGAACATGGATTTGGGACGTGAATTTGTGGTGCAAAATTGAATGGAAAAACGTGTAAATAAGGTGCAAAAGGCTTGGTTTGATTGGAAATAAATTAGGAACAAGAAGTGTGCAATTGTGAATGGCAATATTTGTAAATAAGAAGAAAAGCAAGGATTGATTTGAAGAAGAAGATACAAGAACCAAACAAGCACAAAACCGGATCGAACTCGTGAGCCACTGGATCGCGGTCTTGGCCGTGTGGACCGCAGTCTTATAATTGCACGAGAGTTAGGAACGCTATCCTGCAATTGAACCAAGAAGGAAAGTGGCTGCAGTGCATATACGAAATTCAAGTCTTGTGGTTAGGGTGTGGTTTACGCGCTCTTAATGATTTGATTTGCTATAAATAGTTGTCTTTTGTTGGGTTTTAATTATTCATAATTCATTATTCAATTTGCTATTTTGAAGGCCATAGAGCGGAACAAAGGATACCAAAAGAGAAGAACAAAAACTGAAGAATACGATCAAAGTTTAGTCTAGTATGATCTTTACTTTAATCAATTCTTTGTTTGATACTCCTTACATTATGTCTGGTTAGATTCTTTTAATTTCTAAGATGTAATTTAGATTGTAGATGTTACGACCTATATTTTTTACATATAAATTTATGGGTTCGATGTATGCATTTTCATATATTTTTCTGAAATTTTAATAAAAATACATGAATTTTCACAATTTTCTTTGAATTTTTAATCATTTATTGAAGAAAATTTGAATTATTGAGGAATACAATTTTGAGAAGAGAATACATCAATTATGGTGAAAATATAATTGTTAGGAGAAAATATGATTTTTCAGAGTGATTATTGAATTTTTGGGGTGATTATTGGATTTTAAGGAGAAAAATGCAAATTTTAGGTGGAATATTCAATTTTTGGGAAAATAAATGTATGAAGGATGAAAATTGTATATAATTAGAGATTCTAAAGAAATTGAGGAGCAAGGAATCAAATAATGATAAAATTAATAAAGAAAAAAAAGGAGTAAATATATGTGTGTGTGTGTGTGTGTGTGCGTGTGTGACAACCCATATTTTTCACATACAAATTTTTAATGAAAATATATGAATGTTTTTCTATTTTTTTAATTTTTAAATTATTTATTGAAAAAAATTAGAATAATTGAGGAATATAATTTTGGGAAGAGAATACATCAATTATGGTAGAAATATAATTGTTGGGAGAAAATATGATTTTCTATGTGATTATTAGATTTTTAGAGTAATTATTAAATTTTTGGAGTAATTAATAAACTTTTTGGGAGAAAAATATATATTTTGGGTAGAATATTCAATTTTCAAAAAATAAATGTATTAATGCTAAAAATTGGTGAATACATAAGTGAAAAAAAAAATCAATGATTATAAAAATAATTATAAAGAAAAAAAATTAAATACATATATGTGTATATATGTACCAAAGAAGGAAAATAGAAAAAAAAGAATTGAAATAAACAAAAAAAATAT
The DNA here is from genome assembly GCA_030144865.1 of Tinospora cordifolia. Classification (NCBI taxonomy): domain Eukaryota; kingdom Viridiplantae; phylum Streptophyta; class Magnoliopsida; order Ranunculales; family Menispermaceae; genus Tinospora; species Tinospora cordifolia. Next base: position 2,416 of record JAJIYU010016490.1, on the reverse strand, counting down.
ATTGAATTTCGGCTACATGGGCTCACGGCTTGTGCGGGTCAAAACTCTGCTCGGGCTCACGGGCCTAAGCATGTTGGGCCGACCGAGCATAGGCCGTGGGCCATGCATTCAAGTCTCTGTATGCATAGTTTTGTGTTCATGTCAAGATGCCTAGTTACATATGAGTTTTTAGTACTTAAAAAATATTTTGAAGTGTTAATATGTGCTAGGTATTAGATGTATTTGAGAAGTAAATTTTGCCCTGTTTTGGTTACTGATTTGGAAGAATACTTGGACTGTTAATATTCTAGAATCTGAGCTTTAAAACGTATATGGGAGAGTGCCTCAAATCAAAGGGCTAGTACAGATGTTTAAGCACTTAAATACCATAGGAAACTTGAACATTTGAACAATCTATTACATAATAGAGAAGTAGGAGACTAATTAACTGACCAAAAATGGTTATTTTGAGCTGAACTTTGGTGGAGTGGTCATTGGACATGTCAAGATTATGTATACCAAATTTTTCCTAAACTGAATTGGGTAAGGGGGTCAATTGATACACCAATTGACTGCCTGTCACATAGGATATGGGATTTCACAGTCCTTGTCACTCACTTAGAAACCATAGAAAATTATGTCCAAAAATTAGAATATAAAAATTTTAGTGAATATTTAGGAAGTATAGATGAAATCTGGAAAGTTTTGCACAAATCCGACATATGAATTGATTGCAAGAAAATCGACAAATTTACTATGCAAGGAGAGCAAAAAGCTTTAATTTGGGCTAAGTGTTGAAATTTGGAGATTTTAGTCTAAATGGCCTAAGTTTGACCTAATTTGACCAAAATTGACCAAAGATGACCAAAATTGATCATGTTGACCAATTTTGACCAAGTTTAATCAATTGACCAAGTTTGACCGATTGATCAGATTCGACCAAATTGAATTTGGCTCGATCAAATGAATTAGGAATAGTGGAATAAGAGATTAAGCCACATCATAAAGAGAACTGAAATTAAGTTTGAATAATGCAAATTTGAGTGAACACTACAAGACTGGGCTGGTTGTTGACGGGACATCAATGCTCGGGACTGGAGGTGAGTAGTTTGATTGAGGTATTTTTCGTAACTATGTTCCATTTGCATAAAAACTTGTGAGAAATGACATAGTTTAAATGGTTTCATGTGATTGAGATACATCGGATTGATTTGAAACGTGTAAATGTACACAGGTGATGAGACCATAGGCTCGAGGGCCGAGCATTGGGGTCAAGATACACGATGTGATTCGATTGAACTTGAGGGCCGAGAGTCTGGGTTAGGGTACATGATCAGTGCACCTAGCCTCAGAACCCGCTTGAGTCACGACACTTGAGGGTGGAGCATCGAGGTTAGGTGTAACACCCCACCTCCCAAGTCCCATCTTTCACGTCATCTGACGGTTTACCTTCTTTGATCAAAATTCTTGGGATGCTTGGGAGACGGGCCCGTGCTACATTTTCTTCTTCTTAGACCCCAAATGCAATGGGGTTCCTGTGTACATTAGTCTATATACAAAATGACATCATGGTAAATAAAATTCTTCATTTATTCATTCGACAAATTCCGAGTACAACAAACCATTACAGCGAAAAATAAATTTAAAACTGGACATACATGATTCCACTTGGGCCGATGTGCCCTACAATAAAATAAATAAAACTTTCTATAGAAAAATCTCCTCGCAGGTTGATTACTTTTCTGTTGTGAAAAATAAGGGGGTGAGCTACACAGCCCAGTGAATCATTCCATCTATTTAATCCATTATTCCAACCAGACAATGCAAGCAGATCAAGCACTTTTAGAGATTAATTCGATTCAACCAATATATTAATTCAGTCGTAATTTAAATCGAATGGGAATATCCTCTGTGCTCCAGATCTAGGGAGAAAGATCAATTCTGAAACTCAAACCCATTTCCAGTGTGTTCATTTTTGAAATCTGTTCCATGCTGGTGTCAATATTGACAGCCAGTTCCAATTCTACATGGAACACAGAAAGTCCCCCGTACCGGTACGTGGTTAAAATCTCACTTATTCTGACTTTTGTGTGCAAGAGCATGATAGATAAATATTTCACTAGAAATTGAACATACTACAGTATAACATGATAAATCAACAAAAGTACAGATATTCGATTTCTGATGTAGAAGATCTGACGAGACACAACTACAGAGCATACTCTCTCAAACGGGAAAACGACTTTCGATTTTGGATGTAGAAGATCGTATAAGACGCAACTACAGAGCATACTCTCTTGGTCATGCAACATGATGAATGAAAAACATAAATGCAAAGAACAAAAATAAAAATATAAAAGAATCAAACTAACCAAACAAGCAAGCATCATCTAAATCAAAATAATAAATTAAAAGAAAGGAAAGAAACTCACCTCGA